>OLKM01000031.1:80000-87500 GCA_900291075.1 Melanogrammus aeglefinus | reverse complement strand
AGCGTATATTTTATATATCTTGTTTAGGTGCACTTGTGTAAACTGTCCCAGAATGCCGAGCGGAGTGGAAAACGACTGCTGCCAAGAAATGCAAAAGGTAGCCAACAGCAAAATCAATTACTTCATGAATCTTTCTTTTGTTGTATCTTAGAACACAATAATTAGGCTACAATGCTCATGTTGGGAAATCCATTTCTACATTTTTCCATTCCTGTCGGGGTCCGGCATCAATCTGCTGTACATTATACTTTACCTCAAATATGCTGTTTATATGATATATTCAAAAACCATTATACAGTATTTCAAAATCCATGTAGCCTCCAGGATCAATAATGCAGTGATGTGTCCTCAGGAGTTATTTGCTTTATTATAACACAGTATGTGTTAGCATTTATTTTCTAATTAGGTTGTAATACGAATGGAGCAGCTTCCAGTCCAGCCTAGATGCATGGTGCACCAAACAGGCCTAGAGCCTAGGCTTGAATCCATCCATCCAGCCTGCAGAACATTAACAACTAACAT
The DNA here is from genome assembly GCA_900291075.1 of Melanogrammus aeglefinus. Classification (NCBI taxonomy): domain Eukaryota; kingdom Metazoa; phylum Chordata; class Actinopteri; order Gadiformes; family Gadidae; genus Melanogrammus; species Melanogrammus aeglefinus. The sequence goes on along the minus strand of OLKM01000031.1, from coordinate 86,978 downwards.
TATATATATATTTTTACATCTAATGAGATACAACCTTCTACAATTAAATTGAAACATTAATGTCTCATTATACCACAGCACCTGAATAACTAGAATGAAATAAATTATTTTCTCATTATAAATGAATGTTTTCCTCAATATAAATAAATATTTTCAAATGTAAGAACACTGTGTATCCATCCCCGTATATACACAGTAAACAAGGATTTCAGCAGGATAAGTAATCTATCCTCTCCATACAGGTGTTACAGGTAGCTGTCCGATCAGAGATTTGTCAGCTGGTGCTACTTGGGACAGAATGTCAGGGTGGTCATCCCGTCGTGTGTTGTACTCCGGATACGTCAGGAGTTTCCTGATCTGGCTGGACACTATGTAGGGTTCCGGTCGCCCCTTGACTGAAGCAGGGCCATGGCGGGCAACAAATTCCTTTGAGGGTTCCTCATACTGGGATGACAAGGTTACTGGGGAAGGGAATTGTCTTCAACAAAAGGTGATGGGTCCTCAAACACCTCACCAAAGAGCAGGCTCAGCAGGGCATACACATAGTCTGCCAAACATTGCACTCCATTTGCCACCTTGAGCTCCATGTACATAGGTTGCATGTGGAAATAATCATTGTAATTATTTTGTATCTTTTCTAATGCGGCCATAACATTACAGCATGCATAATCATAAATCCAACTAAACACAATAACATTATTCTAACACTACAGCGGACTAAGCAAACATAACCACAGATTAACGGTAGATGGAAAGTTAGCTGAGACCTCCAGCTGACTAACAAAACACAATAACATTACAACACAATAATGTGACCTATAGCTGACTAGCCAAACATTACAACACAATAATGTGAGTTATTACAACACAATAACATGAGTTATTAAGTTAGACTGACAGCTGATAACCAAACATTACAACACAATAATGTGAGTTATTAAGTTAGACCGACAAGTGACTCAACACAATAATGTCAGGTATCTTTCACACTGGGTGAACCACTCAGCTACGACTCATCTGAATTCTCATTAGTAGCTACCTGGTTTGTTTTAAACAGAAAAAATCAACAAACAATAAAGCAGAATTGCACACTGCAAGGCTGGGCTGTACTGCGGAGGAAACTTCATGGCATCTTCTTTGGGAAGTCCATGCAAAGGGAATTTACTATTACTTGGCTATACAGCCCAGAGGTGGGACTTCTTCACTCCATGAGAGTCTGAAGTCAGATTGTCATGGTAGTAAATGCTGACTGCCAAAGAGGTGTTTTGGGTAATGAAGGGTGTTGTTAGTGGACTCGGGGAACTCCACTTGGCTCGGACTTTGAGTTTTTTTTAGCTTAGCAAACCTTAAACATGGATTAAAAGCTAAATAACACTCTAAAGCAAAGGGAAACCCCCAAAAGCCTATTATGACCCCTTTAAGACAACTGTTGGCACTCAACTGATTAACCAGATTGGAGAAAATGATTTATTTTAATTTAATGCAGTAATTTATTTATTGTGTCTGCCTTCCCCTACTGGTATTATTGACAAAGCAGGTGTGAAGTTTGTGTGATTGATGGCTGGTTTGATGAGCAGCCTCACCCAGCACCAGTCTGACTCGGGCTAGGTGAGGCTGCACACACCTGGGGTGCATTGACCAATCCGTGACCCCAGGCTAAACCTGCCGTCACATGCCGTGACATGTGTGAAATGCCAGTTCTGAACACCTTCTCTTACTGTTACAAATCAAATGACTCTGCAATAAACCGGTTTACTCCACACCAACGGTGTCCTGGGGGTCTTCGGAGCCCAGGGCAGCCCCCCAGGTGGCCTGTAGCAGGGAAGATTTTCCCAGCTCCATACAAACCACAGACACTCCACAGCAGGATAAACAGCTTATTCCCGAATACCTAAGTATTATTATAATTCTATAATATGAGTTTGTTTTCTGAACTCTTTATTGCCTCATAAATTTAGTTAAGGCATAATTGTTGATTTCTACTGTATAACTAAATTACACACACACACACACACACACACACACACACACACACACACACACACACACACACACACACACACACACACACACACACACACACACACACACACACACACACACACACACACACAAACACACACACACAAACACACACTTTTTATACAAAGACAGGACACATAATTAATATTCAAAGCTTTTGGAAGTATGGAAGGGAAGTGCAAACCTCAGGGGAAGCTAGGAAGTTGTACAGTTATCGCCTTTGGTGTAATCCTCAACTATACAACCTACTACCTCAACCTGGGAGCAAGCAACTGTAGAGAGAGGGTTCATATCCAATAAGGGGATTGAGCAAAGTACCTGTGTTATTTTGAAGAACAGCTAAAGGGTCGCATGGCAGTTCATTTTTAGCTCTTCATCTGTAGTTCTACTCTGACCAAGGATTAGATCGTCGAGGTGAGGTTGCAGTGGACTGCTGCTTTTTTGCGACCGCTTTATTGGGTCAAGAGGAATCTCTACCTATTACTGGAGCCATGCAAAGCCAGATAAGCTACAAAGGTAACCTTAGAGTGTGCCTTGGTGCACAGAGAGGCTAACATATGTTAGCGATAGCGAGCCAAACCTAGAATAACTACACTAGAGAGAGAGAGAGAGAGAGAGAAGAGAGAGAGAGAGAGACAGAGAGAGAGAGAGAGAGAGAGAGAGAGAGAGAGAGAGAGAGAGGAGAGAGAGAGAGAGAGAGCAGAGAGAGAGAGAGAGAGAGAGAGAGAAGAGAGAGAGAGAAGAGAGAGAGAGAGAGAGAGAGAGAGAGAGAGAGAGAGAGAGACAGAGAGAGAGAGAGAAGAGAGAGAGAGAGAGAGAGAGAGAGAGAGAGAGAGAGAGAGAGAGAGAGAGAGAGAGAGAGAGAGAGAGAGAGAGAGAGAGAGAGAGAGAGAGAGAGAGAGAGAGAGAGAGAGAGAGAGAGAGAGAGAGAGAGAGATATGGGCAGGGGGTAAACATGCAGTGAGAAGTTGTCCCGTTGTTGAGAGAGCGTTGTCTTGGCAGCACAGTAGCAGACCAGTAGACGTAAGCTTGTGGTCTAATGTCAACACAAGTTTGGATCTACGGGTTTGGATCTGTGAGCATGGACATCGTCAGTCACCCATTATACACTGTGTTACAATGTCTGTCATGAAGACAAATAATGATGTCCTAAATTTGAACCCTTAGCCATAAGGAAACCCACACATCTAACTATCGTTACGTCAGGTGTTATTCAAACCGCCCTGCTCATTAACTTAATAATTGTCCCACTCGATATTTAAAACACGCTCATTTATTCCCCCCAATGAAAGATGCGGATGACTTTTATTTTGGACAGCTGCTATACCGTTACTCATAGACCCAACAATGCCATCGGCAGGGAGGGCTCCGCTTTCTTCAACCCTGGCTCTATTTTTACTCCAGAAAACACACTCACTCACACACACACACACACACACACACACACACACACACACACACACACACACACACACACACACACACACACACACACACACACACACACACACACACACACACACACACATACATACTATTCCCCAAACAAAAGAGGACACACAAGGAAATGTTTCGATGTGTGTGTTGACTCAGCAGGATGGTATCAAATGAGAAGAGGAGCAGGAATATTACAAACATTATATAATACCTAAAAGGCTTTCTGCATTGTCACCTGTTGCCTGGATTTTGTGTTTTCGTCTTCATAAATATAAAAAACATTCCACCATAAACTGATGCAGCCACACATTGGTGCGTACAAATTCACCAGAATTAAGGAAATCAATTGCTTGATGTTCAAAATGTAGTAGTTTTACTAGTAACATTGTAATTTTCCACATTTTTTTCTTGGTTATGTATTTTTATACTTACACTTTTAATAATGTTCAGATTTATAAAGAAGATATCTCATTGAACAACTGGCATAACTGGCATTGTTTTGAAGAGCAGATTCTTGCGCAAAAAAGGAAAAATTGGAGTGCAAATGTATTGGGAAGAGCAAGAGCAATAACTTAGAAATGTTAATGTCATGAAGCTTACATCAATTTGAGAGTTTGAATGTCCATAACGTATGATTAAAAGAAAAGGTTCATCCAGGACCTGATGAAAAATAATACAACCTGCCTTTAAGATAAAGTTTACAGGTTTCATCTTCATGCCCAATGTTTCAGAAGTTTAAAAATTACACATTTTCTTTTATAATTATTATTATCGTTTGAAAATATTTAAGCAAGACAATAGTTTAAATTGATCATGCCAATAAATCAAAGCATACATCAAAAGAAAAAATAACTGTAGAAAAAATCTATAAATAAAAATAGAAATAAATAAAAATAGAAAAATAAAAATGATCCATTGGAAAACTTTCAGAAACCCATTTCTTGTCCATTTCCAACACCAACTCTTTCACTGTGGCAAGATTTTAAAAAGAGGCACTATGAAGTCCATGTTTCTGTCTCAGTCTCTGGCTCAGTGCCAGAAGAACTGAGACACCTTAGGAGTGGCCGGAGAAGGGGTTCAGCAGCAGGGTGGGTACACCCTGCCAACACCGCCACCTCAATGGCCACCAGACGTTTGTGTGTGTGTGTGTGTGTGTGTGTGTGTGTGTGTGTGTGTGTGTGTGTGTGTGTGTGTGTGTGTGTGGTGTGGTGTGTGTGTGGTGTGTGTGTGTGTGTGTGTGTGTGTGTGTGTGTGTGTGTGTGTGTGTGTGTGTGTGTGTTCATGATGAAGATACTTTTCCTTTTGAGAATTATTTTTAAAAGTCGGACAAAGGTGGGAGAGCAGAATGCTGGAGCTACAGCAGCTACGGCTAGTGTGGCAGGCTGTCGGCTGTCCGCTCACAGCCATGGCACCTTACCAACGACAGGACGCGGGCCCCCCGTGTACCTGCTGAGGTCTACTCAGCAAGAGCAATAACTTAGAAATGTTAATGTCATGAAGCTTACATCAATTTGAGAGTTTGAATGTCCATAACGTTTGATTAAAAGAAAAGGTTCATCCAGGACCTGATGAAAAATAATACAACCTGCCTTTAAGATAAAGTTTACAGGTTTCATCTTCATGCCCAATGTTTCAGAAGTTTAAAAATGACACATTTTCTTTTATAATTATTATTATCGTTTGAAAATATTAAGCAAGACATAGTTTAAATTGATCATGCCAATAAATCAAAGCATACATCAAAAGAAAAAATAACTGTAGAAAAAATCTATAAATAAAATAGAAATAAATAAAATAGAAAAATAAAAATGATCCATTGGAAAACTTTCAGAACCCATTTCTTGTCCATTTCAACACCAACTCTTTCACTGTGGCAGATTTTAAAAAGAGGCACTATGAAGTCCATGTTCTGTCTCAGTCTCTGGCTCAGTGCCAGAGAACTGAGACACCTTAGGAGTGGCCGGAGAAGGGGTTCAGCAGCAGGGTGGGTACACCCTGCCAACACCGCCACCTCAATGGCCACCAGACGTTTGTGTGTGTGTGTGTGTGTGTGTGTGTGTGTGTGTGTGTGTGTGTGTGTGTGTGTGTGTGTGTGTGTGTGTGTGTGTGTGTGTGTGTGTGTGTGTGTGTGTGTGTGTGTGTGTGTGTGTGTGTGTGTGAGTAAGAAGACAATGAAGAAACTAAGGGGAGGAGAGAGAAACATTCCGATCCCATGTTCTCACTTTGATCTCCAATTGGTTTATGTTTTTATATTTATGACAGTGAATTATTCATCATTCGAGTTTGTCGACCCTGGTGTGTTTAACAACACGTTTTAAAAAATCCATTATGGTGGCCATGCGCGTTGTCCTTCACCGAGACAATCCCCTGACGACCACGCTGTCAAACAACAGAAGAAGAACATCTATGCATCCGTCTCTTTATTTGGAAAGTGTGTTTGGAACATTCCGATTGATCCCCTCCTACTCAGCTGTGTTTATGACAGAGATGAATCAAGAGGCTCGGCCAGACAGAGGTACATATATGAAAAGAGCATCACAGAGAGACAATGAGAAATTAGATTCTGGATCTTAAGTGAAAAAGCAAAGGTAATTCAAAAATAATGAAGAAATGCTGTAGTCCACACCATTACAGAGACGGAGTTCAGTCATTTTAAGTGACTGTGTGTGTGTGTGTGTGTGTGTGTGTGTGTGTGTGTGTGTGTGTGTGTTCATGATGAAGATACTTTTCCTTTTGAGAATTATTTTTAAAAGTCGGACAAAGGTGGGAGAGCAGAATGCTGGAGCTACAGCAGCTACGGCTAGTGTGGCAGGCTGTCGGCTGTCCGCTCACAGCCATGGCACCTTACCAACGACAGGACGCGGGCCCCCCGTGTACCTGCTGAGGTCTACTCAGCAATAACAACAATGATTAAGGACAGGAAGTGACCTGGCGTTCATGTTTAATGACATTCAGAACATATACCCTATCATAGAGGGCGGCCCCTCCCGCTGGCTCAAGAAAACGTACAGAAAACACCACCATGTCCAGAGGAAATGGGTGCCATCCAATTTAAATGTACAAAAAGCGTGTGGGTGGAGAGAAAAGTAGTGGAGATAATGACTTACCTGGTGCCTCTGTGTGTGAGCCCTGTACTGGTTCTCTGTGCGTGAGTTCTGGTTCTCTGTGTGTGAGCCCTGGTTCTCTGGGTCTGAGTCCTGGGCTGGTTATCTGTGTGTTAGTCCTGGTTCTCTGCATGTGAGTCCTGGTTCTCTTTGTCTGTGTCCTGGGCTGGTTCTCTGTGTGTGACTCCTGGGATGGTTCTCTGTGTGTGACTCCTGGGCTGGTTCTCTGTGTGTGAGTCCTGGTTCTCTGTGTGTGACTCCTGGGATGGTTCTCTGGGTGTCACTCCTGGGCTGGTTCTCTGCATGTGACTCCTGGGCTGGTTCTCTGTGCGTGAGTCCTGGTTCTCTGGGTGTGACTCCTGGGCTGGTTCTCTGTGTGTGAGTCCTGGTTCTCTGTGTGTAACTCCTGGGCTGG
>OLKM01000031.1:62500-77500 GCA_900291075.1 Melanogrammus aeglefinus | reverse complement strand
TCCGACTCCCCTCCCCTTCAAATTCAAACACACTTCACGTCGCCTTGCTCTATATCCTGAACTATCTTTTGTTTATTGCCCCTCTTTATTCTGTCAATCATTTTTGTATACTCGTTACCCCCCCCCCCACCCCCCGCATCACCAGGCCTAATACTATCAGCAATGATATGTAAAACAACAATGCTATGTAAAATGGCCACCAAGAAAATAAAAGGTTTTATCCTAAAACCCGAGGCAGGGTTTAGTTAGGATTTCCTGTGTTACAACTTGAACCAACACAAGCAGCCATCTGCTTTTGGTGTATTGAGATGTGGAATCGAAGAATCAATGACAATTTTTAGATAAAAGATCTTTATTATTCTGACTTCTTCTTCCGACCCATTTTTGGTCTGCTACTACCTCTGCATACTTTAAGCTACAGAAAGCATTCAACTATAAAAAGGTGCAGCATTTTAACGAAACGATGGCTTAAATTAAAGGCCAAAATACCTTAAACTTTTTAAACTACTGCATTGTCCACTTTTTTTTGACTGTCAAGTGAGTGACGGCAAAGCCGTCTGCCAATTCGGTGCTCAACTTGTGTGTCCAACTACTTCACTTCACTGATTTTTCCACTTTTTCAAACAGTTTTTTTTAACCGTTAAATTTCTTACAAACATTTAACGAATTCATCTTCAAATATGTCTAAACAGATTTTAGTTAAAAATTGCAAAGATTCAACAGTTTTATACCCCCTTTTCATGCTTTTAGTCAGACTTGTTTTTGACTTCCGGTCTATTGTAGATGATAGTGTGGCGATTTGTTAAATGTTTGAACAAAATTTAACAGTAAATAATTTACCAAGTTATGAAATCTGAAGTAGTTGATCACTTCAAATTAGTTGAACACCCTAGTTGAACACAGAATTAGCAGATGGCATCGCCGTCCGTCCATTTACATAGGCCTACCATTTACGGCTAACTGGTACTAGTGGTTAGCTCACAATGTAATTCTCCATGCAACTTATCTATAGCTCATCTAAAATTAGCAGCTGAATTCTACTTTCACTGACTATTTCCTTGCAATTAAATTACATTACGAACGTGAATAAAACGTGGGTCCTGTAAGATCGATTTTCACGAACAATAGTTGTGAAGACAACAACTCCCATGAAGTCCCATGACCCACACTGCTACATGATGTCATCAAACAGAGACTTCGGTTTCCTTTCTTCCTCTTCTTTTGATAAAGAGATAAAGAGCCACCTAGCAGATGAATATAAAATTACATATTCTATCTTAACTCTTCACTTTATTTGTTGCCAACCAATTTTCATTTTTTTATATGGTGTGCATATTGTCCTCCATTTAGACTTTTGACTCTGTTCATATCTTTTCACTTGATTTAAGCCATTCAACATTTATTTACATCTTAAACAATGTGGCTTTACTAAAAAAAAATTCAACCTCACTTTGCACAGCAGCAATCAATGCACTCACCAGGAAATGTGGAAAATAAAAGAAACATTAGACACCAATGAGTAGCTTGTTGTTATCTATGAACCCTTGTTGCTTCAGCATTGTTTTTCTGTCAATCCAGCCCCCCAGCCTGTTAGCCAGCTATCTCACTGAATTTGGGAAAAGCCTAGAGTTAGCACTTTAGAGAAATGATGGAATGTACACAAGTTAAGTTTAACAAGTTTACAGCTTGTATAATGCGATGTGGTCGAGCTCAAGAATAAGAGTCCTGGGTTAACCGCCATTTTGTCCTCCCATTTTATTGTGTCCTTCTAAAGCCCAACCCTGCCCTTCCTTCCATTGACCGCTCTCCTCTTTAGTTTATTTCCTTCCTTGTAACAAGAGCACCCCTTCGACACACATGCCTCTCTCTCTACTCAGGCAGGGTCCTCATCTGACCTGGTTTGAGAAAGTATTGATGCCCACCGGGAGCATACCACAGCTGGTGCTGCTGTTGCTAGCGTTGCTGCTGCTGAAAGCCTGATCATTTCAGAACATAATCATGAAAACAACACTTTCAGACATTTTCTACTTTTGAAAGAATGGTGGTGAAGGGGGGGGGGGGATATCAGACTTTATCAATCCTGATCGATTTTTGGCAAAAAAAAAGTAAAAACCCAGGGACAGCTGGAATTGGATGCTGGCTAAAGCAATGATTTTCTTTATAAAAAATGAAAAATTATAAAAGCTTGAGACAAGGTCTTCGTGTCTCTGGTGGGTTGTGGTTTTGCTATCAAAACCACACTGCAGCCATAAAATTCAGCCATTGGATCCCCGTATAGCCCATTTAAGAAAATGGTGAACACTGGGAGTGATGCTTAAACGATGATGATTCCAAGTAATGTGAAGACCGCTGCCCCTGCAAAAAAAATAATTCAAGCTTGTTTCCAATCCACAGGTGCATCCATCAGCCTGTGATACTGACAAGGCAAGACACTGACCGTCCAGACCAGGAGCTTTTCCAGGCTTACTCTCCACCAGATCACCTGGCGACTGCCTCCTCTCCTCTCCTCTCCTTTCCTCTCCTCTCCTCTCCTCTCCTTTCCTCTCCTCTCCTTTCCTCACCTCACCTCACCTCACCTCTCCTCTCCTCTCCTCTCCTCTCTCCTCTCCTCTCCTCTCCCTCCTCCTCTCTCCTCTCCTCTCCTCTCCTCTCTCCTCTCCTCCCTCTCTCCTCCCCTCTCTCCTCTCCTCCCCTCTCCTCTCCCCTCTCCCTCTCCTCTCCTTTCCTCTCCTCTCCTCTCCTTTCCTCTCCTCTCCTCACCTGGTTTGAAAATTGAGACTGTGATCTTGTGGAATGAAATTGCTATATTGTCTGGTGTGCTGTGTTGGCAAAATCGTTTCCTTCCACAAACTAAATGACCAAATCCTGTATATCCAGCATAATAAAGCAGGGACACCCCTCTGAGAAAATGTTTCTCAGAGAACCCTGCATATTATGAAAGCCACAAGCCAAGAAAAGACAATCATCTTCCTTTGCATTCAATATTTGCTATAAGTTTATTTATTTTATAAAATGTTATGAAATGGTAATATTTGTTGTGTGTCAATTTCGGCATCACAATTTTACAGTTTTCCGTTTGCTCCATACAGAGAAAGCTTTCGCACATATCATACTGAATGGCTCGATCACCTTGTTTTGTTTGTTCATTGCTGTCTTTTGCCCTTTCCCTTTATTTCTATCTATTTATCTCTGTCTCTATCTGTGTCAATCCTCACTCTCTCTTTCGCCCACTTTGGCGTTTTAATTTATCTGGGCCCTATGAAGGACGACCACTCTGAGCTCCTTGACAACATGGCACCCTGCCATCTCATTACTTGGCCAGTCCATTTCCCAGTCTCTCGCCCCCCTCCTCAGCACACACACACAATGACACACACATGCAGTCTCTGCTTAATAATTGCAACCCATGAGGCATTTGTCTGATCAGTGCGCAGCCGCAGTCCCTATTGATCGTGCTGCTGCACTCTGAAATATACCACTTACACACTGTCACAAAACAATGATGACATCTGATCATCTGAGCGTCTAGAAAAACATACAACCCATAAGCTAGCCATATTACTACACCACCCATGGCATCAGACTAGGTGGGGATCAGTGTTTGGGAATCATTAGACCAATCAGGACCTCTCTAGGCTGATCACCCATAGTCACTTGTAGTTTTTTTCTGCTGGTGTCATGAACCAGATCAAAAAAATCAAAATGAAAAAATTACTGGTAGGGCTGGGCAGAATCCATCGATATTACAGATACTATCGTCTCGTTTTTGAAGATTAATTGTAGCGTCAGTATCTCATTTTCAATTTTTCTCTCCAACGTTGGGCCAATTTCATGAAGAGTTCAATTGTGCAAACAACGTTCAGTTGTTCTGAACACTTCTCACGACAGGTGTTGTGCCTGTATCTCTGATAAAGTGTGTCCCTGGTATCCTAAAAGCAAGTGTGTCACTGGTATCCAGATAGACAGTGTGTCCCTGGTATCCTGATAGAAAGTCTGTCCCTGGTCTCCTGATATAAAGTGTGTCTAATATATTAGACACTATTAATATATATTATTATTATTATTATTATTAATTAAAAATAATAAATATATATTAATGTTATACTATTTATGCTATGGTCATATTGAGAGAGAGACAAGGGGGCGTTGAAGAAGGAGGTCTTGGTTTTCCAAATTGTCTAATTACCACAAATGTTCACCTCTTTTCAGGTCCTTTATGCTTTATAAAGCTCTATACAAAATAGCTTGCCCAAAACCTGCACCGTTAACAATTCAGAGGATTCCAATAAGGTCCTGGACTGTTTCTCAACAGAGTGCATTACAAAGAGGAGAAAATAGCGACAAATGTGAAAAGATCAGAAGAGGCTATGGAGAGCTGGAACTGTCGCTCCGTCTCAGCGACGCTGTACTAACCAGCATTAGCTTGGACTGTCTCTCTGTCTGTCTCTCTGGCTGGGCCACGCTTTACTAACCAGCATTAGCAGGGACTGTCTCTCTCTCTGTCTGTCTGTCTGTCTGGGCCACACTGTATGAACCAGTATTAGCAGGAAAGCTGTCTGTCTGACTGTCTGTCTGTCTGTCTGTCTGTCTGTCTGTCTGTCTGTCTGTCTGTCTGTCTGTCTGTCTGTCTGTCTGTCTGTGCCTGTCTGTCTGTCTGTCTGTCTGTCTGTCTGTCTGTCTGTCTGTCTGTCTGTCTGTCTGTCTGTCTGTCTAGGCTACGCTGTATGAATCAGCATTAGCAGGGAAGCTGTCTCTATTTGGAGTGATTCTGACTGTGTTAATGTACACTTGTGCAAGGTTGTTTGTGTCTGTTCAGTCTCCCTCTGTTGAAGGGTGTGATGCCTTCTCTTAGAAGCTGTGCTTCTAAGTTCTGGCGAGCCTGGGCGCCGAGATATGGCGGCAATTCTTTTTTGCTCTTAATAGCGACACTTCACAAATGAAGCCGTCAGGCAGAGCTTCAAACAGAGGCAGCGGGCGGGTGCTTGAAAGTACATTTTTAGCCCGGCGGCATGAGTGATGGAAGTGTGCAGCTACCATCAGAGCCAGTGGGGAATAATAATAATAATAATAATAATGATTTTTATTTATAACGCACTTTACATCAAGTCAATGACCTCAAAGTGCTACAATGCACATTAAAAGATAAATACAACATCAAAGACTAACTAGATTAAAAATAAAAATAACAGAGAAAGCAAATCATTTAAAATAGCAGTTTAGCCAAAGGCTTTTCTAAAAAAAGATGGGTTTTAAAAGATGGGTGAGGCCTGCCTCATTGGTCCTCCTTCTCTTTTGATTTTACTCCTTCTATATAAGATCCCAGATCAACCATGCCACCAGATATTGACCACAATCGTGTGAGGGCTATGCTCTGGTCCCAAGTATTTAAAGAGCAAACTAACCGGTCTGAAACAAGACTTGGGATGGGCATTAGGTTGGACTAAGCGGCTCCCTTGCTGACAGACTCAAGGAGAAGCCGACAACACCACTTCAACTATCCTACAGTTTATAACTACATAATGCTCGCATTGGAGGTGGAATGTTAAAAGAGCAGCGCAAAGGGTTAGGAATAGTTGTGGTACCATTACTATATTCTATTGCCGCGTGGTGGCCTTCTTGCTTTCCCTGCCTCCTTTTATAATGTAACAATATTAAACAACACAATTACACTATTTACATTTATTTAGCAGAAGCTTTCGTCCAAACCGGCTTGCATACAACAAAGGGCAATCATCGTTGAAGATAAACCCTAAAAATGTGAAAGAATAATCTATGTGCATTCAAGTTCCAAAAATCTGCCCAGCAACTGCTTTTAAGTGCAATGATATAGAAACAAGAGATTGAAACAGAGAGACGGATAGAGAGATGAAAGACTAGAGCAAACATTTTAGTGCTATGATATTAGAAAAAATAGAGGCAGGGTTTATGATTTGTTATTATTTCAGTGTCCCTTTGGCTGCCATCATCCATCTTGCTGTGCTTCATTAGCCTTCCTCTTTTTCTCTCAGTTTCACCTTGCATCAACCCTATCTTCTCCTGGCAGCTCTCCCTCCATCGCCTCCCATACCATATAAATAGAACATTAAAGTGGCACAGTGAGACCCACTGCCAGTGTGGGTCTCACTGTTCCACTTTTACACACCCCAGTCTACGCCGTAAGGCTCAGGACAGCCACACACAGACACACACCAGCACATGCACAAACACACAGTGCTGTACAAAGCAGAGTACATACAAACAAACTCTCTCGCTCTCTCATCAGCACCGTCAGTGTTTGATTGTGGTGGGTGGGGGGCCACCAGATTCAACATGGTCAACTGTCACCATCATATTTCACTCATGATGGTGACAGTTGCATTTACTGATAATGGGGAGAAACGACCTTCGAGAGGTTTATTGACAACAATAATGATTTCAAAATACCTGACAATGAACCAACTGCTATAAGCCGTTGAGCCTGATTAAAGGTCTGGTTATAGGAGAGCTATGTGATTGCTAAAATCAAGGAACCAACCTAAATGTGGCACTGTTTCCTCCCACACCACAAAAACAAGCAAGTTACGGCCCCACTGCACTTTGATGGCTTTTACTGGCTCCTCCATAACAAGAACACATGCTTGAACCTGTCTAGTGCCAAATTTGGGCATAATAATACACAGCAGAAAGTGTAACGTTCTGCCATGCCTTAGGTCTCCCTAAGTTTGTGTTGTGACGGCTGGTTTAACCTTTTGCACATTGATTAGTCAATTCACAACAGGGGTACAGCCTAACCCAGCCCCAGAGTCCAATCAGTCGGACTCAGGCCAGGTGAGGTTGCTTAAATCAGCCATCATCCACTCACACAAAAAGTTTATAAAATGTCAATACCTGACCCCATAATAGGTTAAAAGTAACAGTATGTAATCAATTATTGTTTCGGACCCTCATTTTTGACAGATCATGAACAAGTGATTCAATGTGTCTTATTCACGTACAACTCTTTGCTCATCAGCTCTGAGCACACTGTCCTGGATGCTATACTCCGAATGGAGTATTGCCAAAGGGGGCATTCGAATAATTTCTAATTTCTTAATTCTCTTGCGTATGCTTACTCTGTTTGGGGGTCGGGATTGGGAGAGGGGACATCATTCAAATGTATGATGATATCACAGCAGTTTGGAAAATGCCCCATCTCTCGGGTATATTCACTTTATAAACCATGTGCCTGACCTCTCACTCAATCTTTGAGGAAAGGCCAATAGGTGCAGAGAAATCGAACACAGCAATACTCAAATAGTATGTAAACATCTGTCGATACGATATAAAAATGGCATTTCGCTCCCCAAGACCAGACATTGAAAGTCCCTTGTAGTAAATATGACAAGATGAAACTACGAAGAAACATGGGCCAAATTCTGGACCTTCGAAACTAGTGCAAAGCAGTGACATACCTGTGAATACCAAACAACGGTTGCCACAAACCTGTCTGGTACAAAGCCAATATAATAGCAGGGTTGGGGTCTGAAAGTCGCAATCTTTGTTAGGCTTTCAGTAGAAAAGGATCCAATTGCAGACAGATGGCTTGGTTTCAAAACTTTCTCTGAGTTTATTTCCAGCAAGGCACAGGTAACATACTGGCCCAATCTGACAGAGACTGATGGGAACGCTGAGCTTAAATACCCACAAACCAATCAACACAAGGGTGTACCCTCTTATCCTTGGCTGAATGCTGGGATCCAACACCCACATCTGGTGACGCATCCACTTCCACGATGAACCGAAATGGCAGGAGGAGGTACTCTTAATGACCCGTTGGGGTATTGAACGCGGTCTTCCATTCATCCCCCTCCCGAATCCGAACCACGTGGTAAGCACTCCGGAGGTCCAGTTTGGAGAAGATGGTCAACCCATGGAGTAGCTTGAATGCGGAAGACATAAGGGGAAGAGGGTATCGTTCTTTGACTGTGATGTCATTGAGACCACGATAATCAATACAGGGACAAAGGGAGCCATCCTTCTTAGCAACGAAAAATAATCCTACCCCCGCAGAAGAGGATGAGGGGCGAATTATGCCGTTAGTCAACGACTCCTGAATATACTTCTCCATGGACCCATATTCAGGTCGGGAGAGTGAGCAGAGTCGGCCCCTAGGTGGCACCTTACCTGGCAGGAGGTTAATGCCACAATCATAGGGGCACTGAGGGGGAAGGGCAATGTAGGGACAGGGACCTGAACCGGCGCAGTGGCGGCGTAGTTAGGTCAGTGTCCCCGTTGATGCCTGGCTTACGGAGGAGCCGCAAAAACAGCTGGAGGCCCGCGTAGACGGGTCTGAGAGCCAAGCATTGCCAAGACAAACAGTGGTGATGGCAATGAGCAGTGCGACCAGACGGACCACAATACAGGCACAATTGTAATTGAGTCTCCGCTACTTCTCTGTTGCTGTGAGGTGATAGCGGTTCATTTGCATTGGCTCTAGAGGTGTGGATGAGGTGGATGGCAGGGCAGGCCAAGAGCTGCTCCTTCACCTGGTGCTCCACCAAAGCTCCCAGGATCCCTTACAATCTTAATTTACCTTAAGTGTTCTTCCAGGTTCACAGAGAATCAAGTCTTTTCTTCCTACATCTGAATCAAAGCATTTGTTTTCAAATCAACAACCAGACATACCCTGGGTTTACCAAAATGTATAATTATATGCAAAATATACCATATTGTTTTTTACAATAATGTGCAAAACAAGCTCCTATTGCAGCGGTTGTCGAGGGAAATGGATGGAACTAGGGGGTACTCCAAATTAATCTGGTATTTACCTCCCAAACAAACCTGTGTCTGACTGAAGTCTCAGTACCAAACATAAAGTAATGAGCCCAGTGACACACGGTGTAACAACGCATACTCACGCACTGAAAGGTGTACACAGCTTGCTCTTGGCCGCTGATAAACATTGCCAAGACCGTTTACAGTTGAACACCAATGACTTGACCTGACCTGACCGGTCGATTCATCAATTAAAGGTAAAGCATGACTCTTAATGCAAAACTTTGAAAAGACTGCTTGTATACAAAAGGTTCAGTGGAAGTGGAATTTGAATTTGTATCCGGCTGGAATGTGACATGATTATAGCCCACAGCGGCTCCGTAGCGATGGGAGCAGAGACTGCTTTATACACAAACAACGATTCCTGTTCACGATGCGTTCCTGAACCTGCACGGGCTGCACCCTTAATGACAGACAGTCAGTCACTGAGCTCGGCATTGCCCATGGCGTCAGTGTTCGTAGCCCATGTGTTGTGATGACAAATAGATCAAATTGTGGTTGCAAAATTGTGTTACTGCAGCAGCAGGGCTGACCTGTAGTTTCATTACGTTCTACGATGATGCGATTGGCAACGGTGTGCGTATATACACAGCCGGCGATAAGAGGAAGGATGACACCGAACATAGCTGGAGGATGGCGGTCCAAAGAAAAGAGGGATGTTCAGGGGGGAAGAGGGGAGGAGTAGAGAGAGAGAGAGGTTCAACCCCTGTGTGAGTGCAGCTCTGATGCAACAGTGGAGGATGGCTGTGCTGCAGACAATGAGGAAAGAAACGTCCTCAAAAGACCCCGACTCTGAGCTCTCCCCTCCTCACACTCCCTCGAAACCCTCCTCCTCCTCTCCTCTCGTTTTCCTCATCACCTATTACACTCCTGCCCTGTCTCTCTCTCGCTGCCTCTCCCTCTTCCCTCCTTCAACCCATTATATTCTCCCTCTTAGTAATGTTATCCAAGATGTTACCGGTTATATATTATCCAGCAATAGTAGCAGCAGCACTATCACAATGCTCTTATTAATGCAATTATTATTATTAGCAGCAGTAGCCAATAGCTCATTTGATTACCGCACATGCTTTTAATAACCTCCCCCTCCCGACTACATACTTGCATAAAACACCTGCACACAAGCACACACACACACACACACACACACACACACACACACACACACACACACACACACACACACACACACACACACACACACACACACACACACACACACACACACACCACACACACACTCTCATCCTTTTCTGCATTCCATCTCCACCCTCTCTCCTCTCTACCTAGGCCATCCCCTGCCTCACACTCAGTCTCACACTCCGGCTGGTGCAGGGCGGTGCTATCTGCAATGGTTGCCATGACACCAGACAGCCTCGCTCTCACTCGGCATAGACGGCCTCCCCTCCTCTGTCCCCTCCTAGACACCTTGCCTCCTCTCCTCTGTCCCCTCCTAGACACCTTGCCTCCTCTCCTCTGTCCCCTCCTAGACACCTTGCCACCTCTCCTCTGTCCCCTCCTAGGCACCAAGCTTCCTCTCCTTTCCTTTCCTATAGCCTTTTGTCCTCTGTCCCCTCAAAGAAACCTAGCCTCCTCTCCTCTGTCCCCTCCTAGACACCTAGTCTCCTATCCTCTGTCCCCTCATAGCCTCCCCTCCTCTGGCCCCTTCTAGGCACATAGCGTGTATGAATGCAGGACTGCACGTATCCCTTGATGCATGTGAAGGGCAAAGATGGACACCATATGATAGCACCGTCCCTTGTCACTATGGGATTTGCTACAATAGAGACAATGTAATTGTATACTCTTTTTGATTAATTAACTGGCTTTGAGTTCTCAAATGTGGAAAATAGATAACATTTTGAAATATTTCACTAACCTTTCATTTCTAGTTAAGATTCTAGTTAAATCGAAGCACAAATAGAGCGCTGGAGTAGTTCCTTCAAGTGTGCCCAGCGCTGCTATGGTCAAGGTCAACCTAGAACTGAAAGGTCATGTTATTTTGCACATGCTTGTTCTTGACTGCATGTGTATATTTTCTCCTTGGGATATTTCGATACATGTTACACTAAGGGCATCGTCTTAATCCCCCTGTTAACAGTTCCTCAAAATGGATCCTTGTGGATTCACATCTATCTATCCCAGGGCTCCAGACAACATCCATAATTTAGCAGGCCTTTTCTCCAGCCATCTGTCTCTCGCTCTCATTCTCTCTCTCTCTGTTTGTCTCTCTTACTTTTTTATGAAATTAAACAAAAGTTCTAAAACGCTGTTGTCCCTGTTAACATATGGGCCACCACTTCTGAAGTGTGCGTGTGTGTGTGTGTGTGTGTGTGTGTGTGTGTGTGTGTGTGTGTGTGTGTGTGTGTGTGTGTGTGTGTGTGTGTGTGTGTGTGTGTGTGTGTGTGTGTGTGTGTGTAATGGTGGTCTGGTGGGGTTGAGCAGGGGGTGGGGGGGGGGGGGGGGGGTCACAGTAGTGGCCAGCAGAGGTCAGCCAAGTTCCTCGTCTGAGTTGCTTGTCAACAAACAGATACAATCATCCAGTTGACAGAGCAGCAACGCAGCAAAACATTGGAAATAATGTAATTCATAAAGCAGATCAGCATTAGAGTAACTGTAACTGTTACAACCTGGCTCAGTGGCCGTAACAAAAGGAAGACCCCATCATAAACGTTTCAATAACATTTCTTCATTGTACAAATTAACCTTTAAGTTTATTATATTTATCAAACTTGATTTCAAATCTTTTAATTAAACCGGGATTAATTGCCAATTGAACCCAATGAAAGGATGTGCTACATAATTAAGCCATGAAATGTGAATCTCAGTAGATCAGCAGTATCTGTGAGGTTTAATTGAATGTGTATCAGCACTAGAAAGTGTATCAAGACAAAGTAACTACCAAAAGCAGCATAACAAACCACACAAAGCGGAGCCTGAAGGGAGATGCAGCAAGCACCCCCCCCCCCCCCCCCCACGTCTCAGTTTGTTGCTTTAGAAAAGATGTTCTACCTTGATGAAGGTAAGACTCGGAGGGCGAATGAAGCATAATAGTAAAACTATTTATAACAGAAGGCTATTGAATCATACACTCAAACATGCTTTCTGGAGTTGGTTCTAGAAGGGACAAACAAAATTTTATAGCAGGGGTCAGCAATCTTTTTAACACAAGGTGCCAATTTGAATGGTTCTTATTAACTAGTGTGCCTTATTAACATTTACATGAATTATTACCATTTTCATGATCAAATTGCTATAAATTAAAACTTGGCAAATCCCATCTTGGGTTTTTCCTTATTCCACTGCATGACTTGATGATGTCATGTCGATTATATCCACTAGGTGGCAATGTGCTTTTCAGTAATTATATAGTAATTCAGCTTAAGTAATTCAAATGAGTAATTATTAGCTCTGTCAAGCGATTGAAATATTTAATCACGTGACATATGACTATGACAATAATCGAATTAATGTCATAGTAAACTCGCGACTAATCGCCATTAATCACGCTTTTTTTTTTTCCCATTCTAAATATCCCTTGATTTTGTGCTGCTAGCCTTTTCATTGAGATCAGAGAGTGTTGAGAAGGACAGTAAGAAGAGAGACCGGCAGTGAATTCAAACTGGTCCACTTGACACCAGGTAGGTGGTTGACAGTATAGGCCTACCGTAAAACTTCAATAGCCCAGGCTTTTATTTGTTTCAATCACTGAACTTTCTGAACTGAACACACGTGGCGAAGTCGTAATCGGGAGAGTCTGAAGAATTCCCGGTGGGCCGTTATGTGTTCGGGGCTGTCGGGGCGATTACTGCGGGATAACAATATTGCGTTTATAAAAGTTCCTTGCAGCGCCGTCCGGCAGCCTGAGCTGTGCGCACGCAACCTCTTAAGCTCAATCAGCTTAATTTCCATGTCCTGTGTATCCAACCAGTTTATTAGAGATAAATCCAACTCATCTCCATCCAAGCTATCAGGCTTGACAGAAAGAGAACATGGGCCCATACTTCTGAAAGTCCCCAAATCGTGTTGCGATCTCAGACTCGAGCTAGCACATGTATTTGCACCTTCAAGCGATGCTGATGCTGTGATGCGAGGACAGCTCCCTTAGTGTCTAACGGAGTGTAGTGGAGGACAGCTCCCTTAGTGTCTAACGGAGTGTAGTGGAGGACAGCTCCCTTAGTGTCTAACGGAGTGTAGTGGAGGACAGCTCCCTTAGTGTCTAACGGAGTGTAGTGGAGGACAGCTCCCTTAGTGTCTGAAGGAGTGTAGTGGAGGACAGCTCCCTTAGTGTAACGGAGTGTAGTGGAGGACAGCTCCCTTAGTGTAACGGAGTGTAGTGGAGGACAGCTCCCTTAGTGTCTAACGGAGTGTAGTGGAGGACAGCTCCCTTAGTGTCTGAAGGAGTGTAGTGGAGGACAGCTCCCTTAGTGTCTAACGGAGTGTAGTGGAGGACAGCTCCCTTAGTGTCTGAAGGAGTGTAGTGGAGGACAGCTCCCTTAGTGTCTGAAGGAGTGTAGTGGAGGACAGCTCCCTTAGTGTCTGAAGGAGTGTAGTGGAGGACAGCTCCCTTAGTGTCTGAAGGAGTGTAGTGGAGGACAGCTCCCTTAGTGTCTGAAGGAGTGTAACGCGATCAAATGGTTTTGAGCAATGGGCTCAGACTTGTGGACTTGCGATTGTAAATTCAACAGGGTGATGGTTCAATCGCAAGTCAAATTGGCCTTAGGACTTGAAACTTGCCACGCGCGCTCATTAGCCTGGGTGGCATAAGTATGTCAGCGTTCTCGCAGAATATTGGGCACACGACGCATTGGCGCAACCACACGCATCTTCTTCAGAAAATTCAGGACAGGTTCATGGTGTTGAGCACAGCAGGTCAAACCGTTTGGAAGAGTTCTTTGAGAGCCTTGGTAGGTAGAGGATCCAGCATACAGGTTGAAGTTCATCCAGGGAAATTGCAGGGAACTGCAGGAAGGGAACTCCACTGGGGTACCATGGAGCTGCTTTTGTTCACGACGAAGAGGACAGGAGGCATCACATTTTTTTCTAATGGATTGGATTTTTTGTTTGAATTGAAGTTGCTTGCTGAGAAGTAGGTGCCACTTTCTGAGGTTGTATTTACGCAAGACATTTACTGTGTTAAAAGATAAACAGCGTGAAAGAGTTTCAAAGAGAAAAGGGTTGTTTTTGAGTTAATGAGCCTGGATAAGAATGCCTTTCGAGTAGTTAATGCACTTTGGAAGATGTGCAAGCTGTAAAGTCGCAGGACAGCAATCATATTTTCAAAGCATTGATTTATCCAGAGCTCTGCCCAGTAAAACAAAACACAACACTAGTCTATGAAGAGCTAAAGCCTGATGCCCAGCAGACAAGCTGCATCGCTAAATAAAAAAAGAACACAACTCACTAAGGGTATTCAATTTAAAGTGTTGTTGTGTGTCGTAATGAGGGAAAAGGACTGGCGCTGGGTGGCGCCATGGGGTTTTGAGCAGAGCTGGAAGTCAAAATGCATTCCGTGTGGCTCTCATTAAAAATAATAGTGTTGAAATCATCTAACTTGTAATTTGTTCGTAATGTACAGATGCTGCAATTGTTTTGTTTCTTCACAGATTGGAAGCAGGGTTTAATGGAGGCAAGTAACATTATTAATATCTCTTAACTGATAGTTGGTTAGCTAGAGTTAAAAAAGCTTGGTCTTGATAATCTCACACGGTTGGGTTTCAAACATCCCTTTAAATAGCACCTCCACATTGGGCAGCACATCCACGGAGCACTCTTACATTATGCAGCCTGGATAAAGTTAGTTATTTCGCAGGTTAGTCTGTAGCCAAGTATAACTTCAAGTTGAATCACAATTTTCTCCACCTTCTTACGAAGACCTACCAGGGACAGTTCAGGGTTCCAGCAGTCCTTACTAACATTAGCCAACGGACATTAGTAATATAACACCTGAAACCAATACATTGGTTTACATTAGTCTTTGTTCTAGTCAAGCAATACGTAATATAAAAACTGTATTTCATCCAACGACATAAGTCATATCATGACCTAAACTAGCCTTGAAAGAATGCCGTCAAAAAATGACCTTTCAAACCGCTGAAAAGGGCGGTTGCTGTTATAGAGCGGAACAGTTTGGTTACGGATGTAAAATGCAATTCATATTCTGCATAGAGTTTTTGATTATATAATGTTGTAACCATCCAAAGTATA
>OLKM01000031.1:0-57500 GCA_900291075.1 Melanogrammus aeglefinus | reverse complement strand
TTGACCTACCATTGTGCGTTCCACCCCCAAAAAGCAGTAGAGAGGGAGAATGTTACTCTAAAGAAACTGGCCAATCCAAACGCAGACACAGGTATTTCTTGGTTAAAGGTCTCCCCACTAGTCCTCCTGGCAATGAGGGGATGCACCTGAGCAAAGGTAGGCCTGTCCCCCCTAGGTCCTGATGAGACAGCAAATGGGGACAAGTCAACCAAACAGCAGCAATATCAACTGCTTGGAACTCACAAAGGGGGTTTGGACCATTCCAGGTCCTGCTGTTCAGCTGGCTGACTGTCGAGGATGGATATTGTGCGGTGGACTGTTACAGAAAGATCGCCAATGAAAACATTGGAAGTGACACTTGGACGCTCAGTGTAGCGCCCGGGTCACACCAATGGGCGAAAGGGCTAAGCCAGAAGTGTTGGAAGTATTCAAACTTTTTCAGTATTCATCAACCCCACCAGTAAACTGTAGCAGGGGAATTATAAGATTCAGATGTTTAAATCATAGCTGCATAGGCCCAGGTATGATATACTGTATATTCCCTCCCAAGTGGTGGGGGCAGTCTTGTTCTGCGTCCCGAGTCATAGTGTGTCTGGTAGAGCCCCCTGGTAGAAGCCCTACCTCTAAATTAGGCCCAGCTACAGCGCATCAACGTCTAATGAAACGTTGTATGAAATGACTCACATATGTGACGTGATTCACATTAACGTTAGGGCCACACAGGAGAAGCATCTGCCATTTGTAAATGTTTGAGGACCAGCTCTCGATCATTCCCCAGCCTGGTTCAAATATTCATAGTGCAGAATTCACCATAAGGATTATTTTGTCCTTCAGAACCTCTCATTTTTCCAAACGAAATGTTCCCTTATGACATGTACGACAATGCTGCTCCCTGGGTTGAGGTCTGATAGATGCAACATGAAGGTACGATGTCTACCTTAGTCAGCAACAACACACAAAAACAAACTGTATTGTCAGAAGCGTTAGAGGCCCTCATTAATCATACGGGTAAGGTGGTCGATGCATTGGGAAAAGTGACCAAAATCTCCCTCCGGAACAGAACGGCCCTTGATATTATTGAGCGTGTGAGAAAGGGCAACCAATGGTTGCCTGTGTGTTGATTTGGTGCATTCAACCAATAACCAATCTCTTGAGAATTACCATAAAGAGAACAAAAAGGCCATTGATGAATTCTGCAAAATCCCTTGCTGGAACATCCAGAGTGTGCAGTAGGTTGGTTCTTCGACTGGGAACTGCAACTGCCCAATGGAGCGGTGAGGAGGATATAAGTGCCAATAGAGACCTATTTCTATTTCTAAGTGTTTTGATTAATACATTAATACCTTTGATTAATACAATACAGCTTTAAGGAAATTGTTTAATCCCACATTGTGTGATCATTTGTTACCTTGATTTGCAGCCTGTAACAGGTAATATTAAGGGAGGAGGAGCCTGTAACAGGTTATATTAAGGGGAGGAGGAGCCTGTAACACGTTATGTTAAGGGAAGGAGGAGCCTGTAACACGTTATGTTAAGGGAAGGAGGAGCCTGTAACAGGTAATGTTAAGGGAGGAGGAGCCTGTAACAGGTTATGTTACGCGGAGAAGGAACCTGTTACAGGTCACGTTAAGGGGAGGAGCAGCCTGTAACATGCATACAATTTCAAATCTCAATTTTCAAATCTTGTCATATAGACAATTTTTTCTACTTTTCGGATGGGATCCGGTAAAAACATAACCCCGGCTTCACTCCTCGGCAGTTATTACATCCCATCTCACAGCAACTACCCGGCATGTCGTTTTCACCTCAAAATACCAACTTTCATTCGTATGGTAAAACTGGCGACGTCCGGGCAGATTCTTGATTAGGTCACTAAGTTGCTAGGGAACGTTGTTCTTGCCCGCCAGCCAGTCGTCGTGACGTCACGTGTGTGTGAATTTGCTCATCGAGCATGATCGATCCGTCTCGAAATGATTTTTTCATTTGCATGAGCGAGATCCAAAGATCCGGTTCCAAAAGGTCTGAACTTCGCTTCACTCTGCCTGCACATAAATACGTGCAGCGAGTATCACAGGGACACCCAACACACTATATGTTGGATTTATGATTGGTGTTGGGCGTGTAATATGCAGAGTGGAATGGTACCTTTATAACTCCTTTCCCTAGTCTCAGGTGGTGGCCTGACTCAATAAACCGATCCCGCTCATGCATTCTCCTCAGTGGCGGGGACTAAAAAACAGCCCTGGACTTTGACTCGGCCCAGCCCACAACGGATGCGCGAAAACTCAAAATACTTAAATCTTAACCCATGATATTTTACCTTCTAAATTATAGCATTATCACTGTTGACTAAAAGCTGTGTTAAGAGCATAGTGTAGAATACTCACTGAAAAATACACAACACTCCTTAAATGTCTCTCTGCTGAACAATACAATGCAGGTGAGGTGACTGCTGAGAAATAAACAACACTCCTTAAATGTCTCTCTGCTGAACAATACAATGCAGGTGAGGTGACTGCCTGAAACACACAAACACAAATGGTATGAGTTATGATAAATCACAATGTAAAGAGGCTGTGATTATACAGTTAACTTGAATACTCACTGAGAAATTTGGATGCTTTGCTCTCTAACTGCCTAATTTTTGTTCCCCTCACCTTCTCAGCCCCTCCTTTTTCTTTCCTTTTTTTAGGATTAGCAACAGTATCCATCTCTAGTCTCTCCCATCTGCACTTGCGCCTCTATGGGCCTGCAGGCGCATTGTTGCCACCTATCGGTCTGGACATGGAACAACAGTAGATTATAAGAAAGAGAAAAAAAAAATGGACAGTAGCCATGTTTCCATCCAAAGCGATTCGCATTACTGGGCAATGCGCATTAAAAGAAATTCGAATCATGTGTGTTTTCCATCAAAAGAACGGACTTTGGTGAAAACTACAAATTCGCGAAAAAAAAAATGGACAGTAGCCATGTTTCCATCCAAAGCGATTCGCATTACTGGGCAATGCGCATTAAAAGAAATTCGAATCATGTGTGTTTTCCATCAAAAGAACGGACTTTGGTGAAAACTACAAATTCGAGATTTTCCGCGGGTTGGCATGGCAACCAGCCTGTAAACATTCCGTCGTTCCGTCGAAGCAGTCGGGGTGAAAGTGCGCTACGTCACACTTGATTCGCATACAGCCGTTTCCATCCCATTCGAATCAACCAAAACTCGGCCATAGCGAGCGTATTTCATTTTGTGCGAATCAGGGGATTTTAATGCGAATCACGGCGTTTCCATCATCATTTCCCGATGCGATACATCTAGATGCGCATCTAAACAGCTGATGGAAACGCACCTACTGACGGCTGCACAGCGGCCGGCCCAGCGGCCGTCCTGCAGCACCGGCCGTTCTGGTATTCTCCAGAACGTCCAGATGGCCAGTCCGCCCCTCACCCCACACTTCGTCATAGACTTCCTTTACATCTAAACTTATTGGCACGGTCAGCGAACGTTTCACCCCACTCATAGCTAGTCCAATCTAAACTCACGTGCTCCTCCTGTGATAAATGCCTTCACGTCCTTTTCTTTTTTTTAAAGTCACAGAATGCACTTCTATCAGCTCAACAAAATAACTTGCATAAAGCGCTATGCTTGTATGGCGCAAAATATAATCCTTACTTAGTGGGCACACCACGATTATCATAAGATACCTCACATTAATATGGGGAACAAACAACCCAGGTCAGCTTCATGTTGTAAATTTAATTTGTTAGTCAGAAAGTGAGGAACATCTGGTGAAAATAAAACATGTTTCCATAGTCATTGTAAGAACTGTAATGCAATTATTAAGTACTTGTATTGGTACTCTGTATAAGCAACTAACCAAATGACTTGACCAGGGTCTGAAAGAAGTGGTATTGGTGCATCCCATTCAGCCGGCCAGAGTTCACTCAGTAGTCTTTCCTATTTAACTAAGGTACCTCTGTGTGTGTACCTGTATGTGTGTGTGTACCTGTATGTGTGTGTGGACGCTTGTACCTCTCTCTGTATGTGTGTACCTCCTGTGTGTGGACGCTTGTACCTCTCTCTGTGTGTGTGTACCTCTGTGTGTGTGTGTGTGTACCTCTCTGTGTGTGTGTGTGTGTGTTGTGTGTACTCTCTGTGTTTGTGTGTGTACTCCTCTCTGTGTGTGTGTGTGTGTGTGTGTGTGTACCTCTCTGTGTGTGTGTGTGTGTACCTCTCTCTCTGTGTGTGTGTGTGTACCTCTCCTGTGTGTGTGTGTCTGTGTGGTGTGTGTGTGTGTGTGTGTGTGTACCTCTCTGTGTGTGTACCTCTGTGTGTGGTGTACCTCTCTGTGTGTGTGTACCTCTGTGTGTACCTCTCTCTGTGTGTGTACCTCTCTCTCTGTGTGTGTACCTGTGTGTGTGTGTGTGTGTACCTGTGTGTGTGTGTGTGTGTGTGTGTGTGTGTGTGTGTGTGTGTGTGTGTGTGTGTGTGTGTGTGTGTGTGTGTATCAACAAACCAAACATTACATACAAGTCCATCATGTGTTTGTAAGGCATTACGTGGCTAAAGTAAGGCTGGTTCCACCAGAAACCAGCATGAAAGTCTATCGGTTCTCGCTTGAGGCTAAAAGAAAATGCAACTTGGTGAGGTTATTAACCAGCGAAAAAAAAAAGAAAAGCTTTTACTTAAAGAACTCACGTTAGAAGCAAGAGGATCACAGGACTTATGGAAATAAAAACAGTGTTAGAAAACAGGCCGAACGAGGGAAGAGAGGTCGATAAGATCAGCTTCGGTACGGGAACCGATGGACATTGATTTGGTTATTTTGCTCAGCATGAAATCCCAGTCCGTCCACACATGGGGACATGGTTAGCGGGGGGCTTTCACTCTGGGATCTCAGCACTACGGACACAACCAGCATCATTCACATTTGATACATTAAGACCACACAGCGCCTCAAACAATCACATCGAAAGGAAAATACATTCACGAATACAGGTCAAAAAAAAAAGAAGAAAAAAATGATAAAAAAAAGGAACACAAACCACCAAATGAACTGGCAAAGAGACTATTCAAATGGCTCAGTAGACACAACATACACAGGCGTGCAGACATGCGGCCACTCTCAGCCAATGGGATGGAGAGGAAAAGAAAGCATTAAAAGTGGTACTCTTTCAAAGCAGTTTTTGGTATTCCCCAAGTTCAATACCTAGAGGGCCCCGGGGCCCTCACTGCAGCGGCACCGCTACTGGCTTTACCATTGTTGATTTATCCTGGATTATTTTATACATTTTGTGCAGCGAGGGAATGGCATCTTCACTTTGGCGACGATCCCCCACAATTCCCCCGAGTCCCCCCCTAAACGGAGGAGCCCCCACTGGGAGGTCACTGCTCCCCCTCCAACAACGCCTAGCGCTTGGGGCCAGCAGGGTTCCACATGGTGCAGTGCTACACCAAGGAGCAGAGTGGGGCTGCTGTTCTCCCGTCTACAACGGAGCCATTCAGGGTCATTCATTGTTCTTCCTTCTATTTGAGGAAGTCTTCACCAGCAACCGTTGGGCTCAGAAGGTGGACCACGAGTGTGCCGGCGGTAAAGGAATGGAGCCAAAGAGGATCTTGGACAACACATGACCCTTACATGATGTGTCGGCCAGCCCCGTACCAGATAGGCAAACAATTAGATTCCTGCACATGGCATTTATAACTGAATCTTTCTTTTTTTTTTAATTAGCAATCAAACAGAAAAGGGATCATTCATGGGAAATGAACCGCAAGAGAAAATGATTATGTTTCAAGACACTTGCAAGAGTGTTTGACAACAAGCAAGAGATACATCAGTTGGCATGGCAGGTGCTGCCCCTCCAATATACACGTAGAAAGATGTGTGGTTTCAATATACATGTGGTTTACAGTGCATGGCTAAGTTCATTTACATCTCCTTAATGTCTTTATGTGTCTTGTGTGAGCGTTTGCGGATGTTTTCATAGTTTCATTATTAGGTTTTTTTTTTTCGTTGTACCGTTCCATCCAAGGATATATTGGCTTAAAGCAGAGACAGCTCCTATGGACAGTGAGTTTGCATTAAGAGACCGTTTCCCTTTACATGGCGCGACTGCGAACTGACATCCTTCACAGTTTGCCTTCAGTGTTAACCACCCTCCCTATCCCATCGACCCCATAAATATACATACATTTCCTTATATTCATACGTATCTCATGATTTAAAAAAATAAGTTATTGCGCATCCAAAAAAGTGCAATGTTACATTTGAAAAATATCTCTTTCGCACCCCTCCCAGAAACCTCCATTCTGAGGGGTGGGTGTGTGGGGGGTGTTGGGGAGGGAGAATGTGTGTGTGTGTGTGAGGGGGGGGGGGGTGGTGTTGGGAAGGAAGAGGGGCGTCCCCCGCTACGCGATCACCATGGGAACGTCGTCGGAGAAGCCGTTGATCATCGGGGTGTCTTCGTCATCGTCTCCTTCATCAGGAAGAAGAGAAAGAGAGGCATTGAGCAGAATGCCAAGTCATGCAGTCATTTGTCCATTTCAACATGGGGGATGGACCATGTGGAGAAGGACACTGAAAACAAAAAAGAGCCAATGTCTGCATTGTATAAACTCCTCCCTACTGGGCTGAGCATGGCTCCAAGGCCACAATAAGTTGGGGTTGGTAGATCTTAAGAGATGCTGAGGCCGCTCCCTGAACAGCAGAGACTAAGGATCTGATTGGGGACTGGTCAAGGAAGCAGGGGAGCTCCAACATCACATATTACCTGTATCACATCAGACCGAGGAGGGAAAGGTTTCACGGAGAGTCCTGCTACCCTTCAAAACTGCTGCATTGCAGAGGGTCTTGAGAGGAAGCTCTGCAATGCAGGGCGAACTTAGACGATTGTGCTCAACAGTCCGAGTCCCGTGATTGGCTCGCGTGATTGCTAGTAGCCATCGGACAACAAAGGTCCAAGGCACTCACGTCTTATTGAAAGTGACCGTGTAGCGGGCCGCATCGTGCCAGTCTTTTGCGTGAATAAGATATATCTATATAGATATACAGTATATCTTAATAAATAAACTCTTACCTAGATCGTCCCCGGAGGAGAAGATGGCCGAGCCCAGACGGGAGTTGTAGTGGGAGTTGGCGAAGGTGGTGAAGTTGTTCTGCAGCCGTCGGTGGCGCATGTAGAGTGCCAGCAGTCCGCCGCAAGCCCCCAGCAGTAGCAGGAACAGGACGGGCACCACCACCACCGCCACGTCCTCCGACGGGCCCTCAACCCTCTTCGCCTGGGCCCCTGGAACACATGCGGTTAAAGCTCTGCGTGCACAACGTCTTCTGTGGTGTTGCATGGTGAATAATATCAGGCTTAAAAGTATCGCAGGAACAATACAATGGTTCCACTAATTCATGGATATCTCACCTAATCCACATGGCGGCCTCAACATGCTAGTACTCTTGATTCATCTAGGGTAATAGCCCTTTCACACATACACTGCAGGCTGGACATTCTCCGGATTATACCCGGAGGGGCTGCATTTCTTATCATGACCACAACGTCCTGAGACAAAGTGACGGTAAAGGTTTAAAATCATTCCGTGTCGTACAATGACTTGATGAAATCATGTTCTGAAATGCCCATCTAGCCCCTCGCTAATTAGTTCATCTTCTATAAAATATATCAGTCAAAATACGATACATTCTGTAAGGTCTCCCCCCAGACGTTGCATGCTACCGTTAACCAGTCCATCAAAGAATTTGTGGACATTCATGTACAGAACTGTTGTCCATCGCTTTCATGTCAATTCAGTGAATTCCTGGACACTCTGCATAGTTCAGCGATGGACTGGTTAAAACCCAGCACCAAGGGCAGCTGCGGCGGTACCTTTGCCCAGCTGGTCATAAAGGAGCAGGGCAGGCTCCCCACACAGCTGTCCGCCCAGCAGGCAGCGCGCCTGCACAGAAAAGCTGTAGTTGTGCCCGGCCAGCAGGCGGTTGATGCGGAAGAAAGTCTCGGTGGTGTTGCCCAGGAACATGGTCTGGTTGCTCACGCTGTCGTACATGTGCACCTCGTAGCCCTGTGAGGGGAGGGAGAAAGATAAAGAGTGAAAGATAGACAAAGAGGATGAGAGAGAGCGAGAGAGATCGACATAGATCAAATTAAAATCAAACAATCAAAGTAGATGATTGCGTCTGTATAGCATAACAGAGGGATGCAAAACCCGGCATAGAACAACCAGGCATAAATGATGTGCTATTAGGTGCACCTTCCAGCCCAAGCTTCTTACAACATTGTGAGTGCATGCATTCTTAGCACATGTGTAAGGCGATTATCAATGGAACCGCCCATGCTAGGAAGACATCCACTCACAAACTGTTGGCATTTGGCTTGTCCTAGCCTTGATTTCCAGTCACACTTGTGACACTTTTGTTCTGCAATAAAGCCTGGAGGAAGCCTCAAAGGAGCTGTGTGGGTGACCCCAACAGTCACCAATTTCATTTGTCCAAAGGACGTAATTATAACGATTCAGCCGAGGATCATGTGTTGTGAATCTGCCCTTGTCCCAAATGTACAACAGCACACACACACACACACACACACACAACAGCACCACCCTCAAGTCTTTGAATCAATGCACTAATCTGCAGGAGGGAGTTTAGTGTGTCCTCACCCGGCTCTCGTTGAAACCCTTCTCCTTGACGGCCAGACTCTTCCACAGCAGGAACACGTGGTCCTTCTCGCTGATGATCTTCAGGGCGTCAGGTGCTGGCAGAGCCACTGAAGAACCGGACAGAGAAAATAAGAAGAGCGCATTCTTGGTTTACTGAAACTAGACACGTCGAAACGTGGTCTGTTGTGGCTGCATTAGCCGGCTAACTCTAGGAAGCCTTACACGCAAACAAGAGTTAAGCCCGTGGACCACGAAGCAGACTTGTGAATGATTGAATGATGTTGGCTAATTACCATAATTATTTACTCATAACTAATGCTCCTAGCCATTATTCACTCAATATAAAAATGTAATTGGTCCTGCACATCTGAGGAGTTAGCGTCATTTATGATCATGGTTCATTAGAATCCCTTCTTCTTTTTTTTTCTTTTTTTTTTTTTTTAACTTGGGCAGAAAAATGGGCAGAAGCTGAAAAAAAAAAAACGGGCGGAAGCTGAGGCCACAGGAAATCTGTGGTGAGAGCTGAGGCCACAGGCACCTGGGGCGGAAGCTGAGGTCACAGGAAACCTGCGGTGAGCGTCACCAAAGGTAGCAGTTTCAAACCATGCCGCCTGCTATTTCGTAACTCTGTTAATCTCTCTTCCCGCTCTGCCTCCGGCTCACACACACACACACACACACACACACACACACACACACACACACACACACACACACACACACACACACACACACACACACACACACACACACACACACACACACACACACACACACACACACACACACACACACACACACGGCCCGGCCTCCCTTCCACTCTTGTCACTTTTTTAAATCCCCTACAGCGCGAAACATGGAGTCCGCCGGCAAACGCAGCGCAGAGGAGCTTGTATTTAAGCAGAAGACAAATGGCTCCATAGTTTGGAAATGTTTTGGCTACAAGGTATCTGACGAATGACAGAATCAGGTTATTTGTAGAGAGTGCTTCAAACCTGTCACAACTAAAGGGTCGAGTACGACCAACCTCTTCCATCACTTGCAGCAGCACAACGTGCTCCAAACTGCGTGCGGCGACCCAAAACCTTAAGCTGTCTCGACAATAATTATTTTTTATTCAGATAAAAGGCAGTACAGCAAATGTCCCGAAAAGATTCCGGACTCCCGGACACCCGCCAGAGTGTCCGGCAGGGGTCCGCCCCGGCGGAGCTCAGCTCAGGCGGGTGTCGCTCCATATCGCGATTTAATTCTGTGCTTCAGATTGATGAGGAAGTGGAAGAACCCGCCGCCGGGTTCTCGATCTGAATTAGTAATATACTAATATTAATAATATAATTATTATTAATATATAATAAGATTCATAATATTCCGGAAGCGCACACAGCTTTTGGCTGCGATATTACATATTGTAATTTTGTCAAATACGAGGCGGAGGCAGTGTCTAGTCCACGGTTTATTCAACCATCAAACTGTATTCAATTCCGAACGGTAGGAATAGTTACGGCAAATCCAAACAGTAGGTAGATATAGGCTATAGTAATAACGGTAACTCCAAGGTAACTCCCCCCTCCCCCCCCGACAGCAAGGCAGGTTAACGAGCACAGCGACACAGGCAGGCTGGAGAGCACAGGCAGGCTGGAGTGCCTGTGTCGAGCACAGCGGCGCCACCGATGTAGAATGACCAGTTGGAGCACGACAACGGCAACTATGTTATTGCGTCAACAAATAACGATATTTATCTTATAACGATATTCTGCTTGAAGATATCGAGAAATGACTTTTGGTCCATATCGCCCAGCCCTAGGCTGAGGTTGTGAGCGTTGAGGCTACAGGTACCTGTGGTGAGCGTTGAGGCTACAGGTACCTGTGGTGAGCGTTGAGGCTACAGGTACCTGTGGTGAGCGTTGAGGCTACAGGTACCTGTGGTGAGCGTTGAGGCTACAGGTACCTGTGGTGAGCGTTGAGGCTACAGGTACCTGTGGTGAGCGTTGAGGCTACAGGTACCTGTGGTGAGCGTTGAGGCTACAGGTACCTGTGGTGAGCGTTGAGGCTACAGGTACCTGTGGTGAGCGTTGAGGCTACAGGTACCTGTGGTGAGAGTTGAGGCTACAGGTACCTGTGGTGAGCGTGAGGCTGGCCTCCTTGCTCATGTTGCGCAGGCGGACGGTCACGCTGTAGCGGCCCCCCGGCTCCAGGCCCTTCAGAAAGTACTCCACCGTGTTGTTGCTGCTGCTCAGCTTGTAGTCCAGCTCCGCCTTGCGGACCACGTCACGCACGTGGACCACGTAGGTCTGACACACACACACACACACACACACACACACACACACACACACACACACACACACACACACACACACACACACACACACACACACACACACACACACACACACACACACACACACACACACTAACATTAATCGTTCTATAAACAACCAAAATGACAATGCATATGGAAGTTAAATATCTCCCATTTGAGGAGCCTTGCCGAGGTTGAGAAAGCTTCTCAAACTCTTAGAAACTCTTAGATCGATACGACATGACTTCTTGTGATATAAGTAGGGAAAGCCCGACCCTGCCCGGAACAATATCTCTAAACGACCAACAAATGAACTGAATGAAAAGGCTAAAAGATTATCAATGTATTGACAACTATGATCAGTGGATCATCCACGCAAAACAACCGGCTGAAGCCCTGTGTGTGTGCGTACCAGGGGGGAGGCGGGGGAGTCGTAGGGGGGCTGCCACTTCAGGGTGGCCCTGGTCTGCCCCACCTGCACCCGGTGCAGGTTCCTGGGGGGCAGCCTCTCGCTGGGGATCATCCTGACCACGGCGAAGGCTGACGGCGGACCCAGGTACGGGGAGACGGCCCGGACCTGGGCAGGACGTTAAAAAACGTTGTGGTCTAGGACGTAACACACATTATGGTCTGGGACGTAACACACATCATGGTCTAGGTCTTAGGATGATCTGAGCAGATTTGACACACATTATGGACTAGGATGATCTGAGCAGATTGTAACAATATGGTCTAGGGCGTAGCACACATTATGTTCTAGGACGTAACACATTTTGGTCAAGGATGTAACACACATTATGGTAGGACGTAACAAAAGCTTATGAGTGTCCGACACAAGAGCACACACAATCTTATTTTATGCAGTATTATATGATAGCTTACTGCGACAAGTAAATTAACCTTTTTAATTCTATAATTAATTATAAAGAACAAGCAAATAATAAGGAGTTAGTCATTGGTTCTACATTATAGCCTGTGGTACAACATCCACAGGCCTTCGTGCTGCCAGACTCCGCCGGGCCATGTGACCCGGTGAGCGGCGGCGAGGCACTGACCAGAAAGAGGTACTGCTCGTCGGGCTCCACCTGGACCGTGGTCTGGCCGGCCGCCCCAGTGCCACTGGCGATGCGGGGGCTACGGTACAGGTCCAGGAACGAGGTGGCGTAGAATATACCGTACACCTGCAACACACACACACACACACAGACACAAATAAGTGAAGTGTCCCAGCTATATTGATCAACGATATTAGCACCACTAAGCTGGTGGTGCGAGGGGGGCCGTGTGCTGCACCTGAGCCGGCAGGCCGGCGGTGGTCCAGCTGCAGTCCACGCTGGTCTGGTTCAGCGCCCGGGCTTTGAGCAGGGGGGCCTCGGGCTGGGTGCCGGTGGTCTGCTGGCGGGAGAGTGCGGTGGGGCTGTCCCCCACGACGGTGTGCGCCCACACCGCCACCTCGTACACTGTTCCCGCCGTCAGGTTGGCCGCTGCACGGGAGGAGTCATACAAGAGTCAGATGACCATCATATACACCTCTGTATCCATGTGTGTCAGACACCTCTGACACACCTCTCAGACTTTCTTTACGTCTTCCTGCAGCGGAAAATTCCCCCTAAAGCCTTTCTTAACCTTCTGAATAGGGTATAGGTATGAAGTGAGCCTATCTGCGGACACAGTGCTACAGAAGACCCCACTACACTCCCACTAAGCAGAGCCGCTCCAAGTGGCTTCAGCAGAACAGTCTGGTCCGCTGAATGCGAGGTCTCAGGACCGCACCCAGCGGTTTCTGGTTGTCTTTATTCTTTCCTTCACCACTTTACCGGTTAGGGTTAGCCGGGTGAGGAGAGCCATTTTTGCTAGGACGGCGTTGCAAATACCACTGAGTTAAGGGTCTGAATAATACTTAGGTTAAGGTCCAAAATTACACTTCAGCAAACGTCCCCTTGACCCCAGCTGGAACCAAGGCATCCGTACGCGTGAACGCACGTCGAAGGTTAGATATCTGAAACCAAGGCATCCCTACCACGGAGGATCCCCTTCTGGACCGTGAAGTTCCTGCTCTCCTTGACGTGGGAGTCGAACAGCCAGGACAGCACCACCATGTAGTGCTTCACCTAGTTAGAAAGATATTGGATGATTAACATACTCCTGCTCTAGTGCTGGGAACCACAGCGCCCAGTCTGAGTGCCAATGGGGCTGGGGGTGAGTCCCAGCCCAGGGATATGTCTCTGGGCTGCCCACCCTGGGCCGAGACTGATCCACACAGAGGTAGTCCCATCGGCATGGGAGGTTAGGGTTAGGCGTAGGCCTGATGAGATGGTGAACGCACCGTCCCGTAGTAGGCTCCATGGAGTGTGTTTGTTTAGTGGAGCCATGTGACAGGGCAGCTGGCCCATCATACCTTATCATTCCCCCCCCACCCCCCCCCCAAACACCCCAAGTGTGACCGTTCAGTCCTCTGACCTCGTTCTGGGAGTTGAAGCTGAACGACAGGCTGATGGAGTCGTTGGTGATGGTGTCAGCGATGACGGATGGTGGAGGCAGCGCTAAAGGGGGGAGGGTGTGGGGGAGGAAGAGAGAGAGAGGGTGGAAGAGTTTGTCAATATTAGGTCTGCATCCTTTCTTCAGAGGTTGTTTTAAATGAGCATCTCTTGTGTCATGCCGTCGTCATGTACTGCTGAGACGTCCTAATTTCACATGTTCAGAATAGACAGATCCAATGTTAAGGGAGCAGTAAGAAGGATTTAAGAGCTTCAGAGTGGATGAGGTGTGCTGGGACAACATCTGTCTAAGACAGAGCTTCCTGTTCACAGCCTGGTCAGCGATGCTGGCTCACTTCTGACCAATCAGGGCATCTCATCCCTCATCTTGCCTGTCAATCACAGATGCTTGAATACCACCAACCCTCAATGGAGCAGTAATGTAGGGAGCAGAGAGGGAGGGATGATGCTCTCTTGGGCTCTTCCTCTTAACATCTCTTCAGTACTATCAGCGTTACACTCAGGGTTTTGGTTCTAACCTTTCTTTGGCGTGATGGATTTGACCTCACTCCAGTTGCCCACACCTCGACTGGTCACGGCTGCCACCTGGGAGCGATCACAGCGTTGGAAACAAAGACGCCAGCCGTTACAACCAAAATCATCAACCAAAAGGACTTTAATATATAGTCTTAATGCAGCGATAACCTCAACGTATTCTGACTACATTAAGTTGAATCACAGACACCGTACATGATTTTAAGGACTGAGGTTTGGCCTGAGAGTTCTAGTAATCACAAGATGGCGGGGAGAGGGTTATCATTGATCTGAATTTATTAAGCCCGTGGTAACAGGGCATGTTTGAGATAAAGAGTTGGAAAAATGCAATCAGTAGGTTTCATGTATTCCTTTAACAAAAAATTATAAATATTTCCATCAATGTTTGATGAGGAAGTAACACAATTACAAATACACGACCACTCTGCTGATAGTATCACAGATGAGGCAGCTCTACCCTGCTGACACATCCTCCAGACCAACAGAAATGCTGCACTGAGATGCCAAAGGTGAGATGTACACCAACACTAAAACCATGACGTCTGCATGGTTAGCCTGCAAAAAGTGGAAGGATCCTGAGTAAACAACAGTTCGGTCAGGTGATGTTCTTTAGTGCAGAACGCCACCTGCGTTCCTAGCAGAGTGGAACCGGCACGTAATGTTCATAGGAGAATGGATAAAACCTAAGATTTGACCCATGGTGTTATTTTAGTACGAGTGATCAAATGGCAGATTACCATTTTGACGATCATATGATACATTAAAATAAAAAGGGTGTGTGGATTCACCGGCTCTTTAGTGCACTCCTCTTACCCTGAACATGTACTGCGTGCTTGGCACTAGCGTGGTCACAGTGGCCTTGGTAGTTGGAGTCCTCTGGTATGTCCACTCGGGGTCGCTGTTCTCCTTGTAATGCACCTGCACACACACACACACACACAAACACACGTTGAAGGGTACAATGGAAGACGTTTCTCTAATCCCTCAGTCTATGCATAGCTACTTTGCCGGCGTTATATATATATTATATAGGTGGCTACATGGTAATCCAATCTAATATGTATGTTTAGGGCAAGTCCCTGAATATTATATTGCTGCTTCTGAATGGTTTGTAATACTTAACACTGTTACACCAAGAGTGTACACAGTTACACTCTTGGTGTTACATGTGTAACTCGCCTGGTTCTGGGGGTGGCTGTGTGACTCACTATGTACTCCCTGATGACGCCTGGTTCTGGGGATGGCTGTGCGACTCACTATGTATTCCCTGATGAGGCCTGGTTCTGGGGATGGCTGTGTGACTCACTATGTACTCCCTGATGACGCCTGGTTCTGGGGATGGCTGTGTGACTCACTATGTACTCCCTGATGACGCCTGGTTCTGGGGATGGCTGTGTGACTCACTATGTACTCCCTGATGAGGCCGTGGGCCTGGTCCGGGGGGCTCCAGGACACGTCCACCGTGCCATCCTCCCAGTTGTCACACGTCAGCTGCAGGTTCTTGGGGGGGTTCGGCACTATGGATACACACAGAGGAAGGTCACACACACACACACACACACACACACACACACACACACACACACACACAACACACACACACACACACCACACACCACACACACACACACACACACACACACACACACACCACACCCACCCTCTCCCAGGCCGTACTCACCTCCCTCGGGGGTGCGGATGGTAATGAAGTCGTTGCTCTTGTGCACCTTGCTGAGGCACTGGGTCAACACCTTCAGCTGGTAGGTGGTGTCTGGCTGCAGCAGCGTCAGCCTGGAGATGCTTTTATTGCTCTGCGTGTCCATGCTGCTCCACTCCTGGACGCCCACCACCCTGTAGAGGGGGTGGAAGGGTAGGTAGGGGGGTGTGGAGGGTGGAGCAGGGGGGTGTGGAGGGAGGAGCGGCGGGGGGGGGGGGAGGGTGTGTAGGGGGGTTGTGGAGGGAGGAGCAGGGTGGGTGGGGGGGAGTAGTAGGGGGGTGTGGAGGGAGGAGTAGGGAGTGTCAAAGGAGGAGCAGGGGGGGGGGAGCAGGGGGGTGTTTTGGGGGAGATAACGTCCAATCAGATGCAGTGTCGGGCATGTATTTTGATAGCCTGCATCAGACCTCTTTCCAAACCCCTGTTTCCAAGGGTCCAGGGGTGCTTAAGAGCAGAGTAAGGAGGGTCCAGGGAAGGAGAGCTGACCTGTAGTATATGAGGAAGTCGCAGTTCTCCGGGGGCATCCTCTTGGATGGTGTCCAGGTCAGGGTGATGGCACCCGAGAAGTCTGTCGTCCACTGGATGTTCTGGACCTTGTACACTTGAGCCTCCACTGGAGGGAGAGGGAGAGGGAGAGGGAGAGGGAGAGGGAGAGAGAGAGAGAGATATAAGGCGAAGAGAAGGATCCATGCCAGATCCTGTACCGACTGGATCCATACCTTCATTCATTTCTATAGTTATGAACCCTATAACCTCCACCACCACCCCCCCCCCCCCCCCCCCCCACCCCCCCCCCCCCCCCCCGTCAGGGTGCTCTGAGCGGTGTGGACCTACAGGTGCAGTTTTCCTCGTCGCTGCGGTCAGAGCAGTCCAGGAAGCCGTCGCAGCGCTCGCTGTCCAGCACACACACCTCGCCGTCCGCACAGCGCGTCCCGTTCCTGCAGAAAAGAGGCCCCCGGGTGGCTGGGGGCAGACAGAGACAGAGACAGACAGACCAAAAAAGAGAGAAAAAAATTAGAAAAGAGAGAGAGAATATAATTAATGGAAATGCATACACACAGACAATCGAAAAGCTTGTGATGATTATTGGCCGGTTAGGTAACTGTCGTGTTTCCTTGAAGAGGCAGGTGGAGCACTAGACCATTGAATTGTGTAAAATGTATTTCGGGTTCTTCCCATCAAGAACCAAAGGTTAATCTGTTGCATAAGCAAAAGAAATCCATCACATGGAGATTAGGAAAGCCACATCGAAACAGGAAGTGAGAAATGTAACATCATCAGTGGAACGTCCCCTAAACCCGTCGGCCCTGATCTCCGCTCTGGTCTAGGGTCAGTCGAGTGCTGACGCTGGGTGTGCTGCTTGGCCTTGGGACTGGAGGCGGTGTAAGGGTTTCACTCACGGCAGTGTGCCTCGTCTGACCCGTCCTGACAATGCACGCGCCCGTCACATCGCTGCCAGTCGGGGATGCAGTGGGGGGGGCGGCGACAGCCGAACTGACCCCGGGAACAGTGTCCCGGGGCGGGGGGTGCGGGGGGCCATGGGTGGGGCCCGGGTGGCCGTGCCGTTGGACCCTAAGATGGGGATGGGACATAAATAAGGACGAGGTGATGGGAACCCGTGATGATTCCGTGAAGCTGGCAGCCCTGAGCACGCACGGGGGGCAGCCCAGCTCGTCGCTGCCGTCGAGGCAGTCTGCGTATCCGTCACACACCCCAGAGTTGATGATGCAGGTCCCGGAGCCGCAGTGGAAGCGGTTGGGGGCGCAGGAGGAGGTGCCCGGGGCCGCCGTGTGAGCAGGGACCCCCCCTGGAGAGTTGAAATGGATTAGAAGGACTATCTGAGGTGAATGGTGCATGTGAGAGAATTTGTGTGAATGTGAGTGTGTGAATGAGCAGGTATACGAGTACCTGTACACCAGGTGTAGCAGTACCTGTACACCAGGTGTAGCAGTACCTGTACACCAGGTGTAGCAGTACCTGTACACCAGGTGTAGCAGTACCTGTACACCAGGTGTAGCAGTACCTGTACACCAGGTGTAGCAGTACCTGTACACCAGGTCTAAGGCCCCGTCCACACGAACACGGTTTTTTTGAAACCGTGTGTTTCTCTACACGGTTTCGCCGTTCGTCCACACGTAACCGCAGTTGTCGGCTCCTGAAACCGGAGTTTTTTGTAACCGGAGTCCAGGGTGAACTTTTCGAAAACTCCGGTTTCAGCAGTCACGTGTGGACGGGAAAACCGCAGTTTTTTGGTTCCTTGTCGACATTGTTTGACGTCACACTGTGCGACGGTAAACAGTATAAGTAGTACCCATGGAGACCAACGTATCACTTGACTATCATCAGATCATCAGATTATCATCTTGGACTGGCACGACTCCCAATATACATTTTCTTGAATTCTTCTTATTTTAAATTCATGAGTAACAGTGAGAAGTAACTCAACTTCGCTGTCCGTCCACACGAAGGAATCTGCCCGGCCTCGGTTCGCCATTGTTGTTTTTCCGGTATGAATTTTTCCAGCGTTGTGATTGGCTAAATGGTCTTCCTGTTTGGAATGCTATCGCCACCTACTGCTTTGGA
The DNA here is from genome assembly GCA_900291075.1 of Melanogrammus aeglefinus. Taxonomy (NCBI): domain Eukaryota; kingdom Metazoa; phylum Chordata; class Actinopteri; order Gadiformes; family Gadidae; genus Melanogrammus; species Melanogrammus aeglefinus. The sequence continues at coordinate 39,216 of OLKM01000031.1, read as the reverse complement.
ATGCACGTTTGAGGCGGATTTGCGGTCTCGTGTGGACGGAGTTATTTTTTATGAAACCGGTGGTGTGGACGCAAATTTTTTTATAACCGGGGTTCATAAAAGTTTGGTTTCAAAAATACCCGGGTTCCTGTGGACGGGGCCTAAAAGTGTCTTTACACCAGGTGTAGCAGTACCTGTACACCAGGTGTAGCAGTACCTGTACACCAGGTCAGGTGTAGCAGTACCTGTACACCAAGTCAGGTGTAGCAGTACCTGTACACCAGGTCTAGAAGTGTCTTTAGACCAGGTGCAGCAGCTACCTGTACACCAGGTGCAGCAGGTACCTGTACACCAGGTGCAGCAGGTACCTGTACACCAGGTGCAGCAGGTACCTGTACACCAGGTGCAGCAGGTACCTGTACACCAGGTGCAGCAGGTACCTGTACACCAGGTGCAGCAGGTACCTGTACACCAGGTGCAGCAGGTACCTGTACACCAGGTGCAGCAGGTACCTGTACACCAGGTGCAGCAGGTACCTGTACACCAGGTGCAGCAGCACCTGTACACCAGGTGGAGGAGGTGTAGCAGTACCTGTGCACTGGGCCTCATCAGACCAGTCCCCACAGTCATTCTCTCCGTCACACTTCCACCAGGTGGGGACACAGTGGCCGTTTCCACACTCATACTGGAAGTACTTGGAGCAGCCTGGCACCTCGGTGGGGGAGGCTGGGAATACACACACACAACATTAACATACATAGATCCTTTAATACTATTGCGTCCATAATGTCATTCCCACTGATAATCAAAAGTGTGTTTGTTAACCCACCACAGTTGGCCTCATCAGAGTAGTCCCCACAGTCGTCCATGCCGTCACACTTCCACTCCAGGCTAACACACAATCCATTGGCACACTGGAAGGTGAGGGCGTCGCACGACTTTCCAGAATCTGTTGGCGTGGCTGGAGACACACAAAGCATCTTCTAGGATAAACTGAGACAAACTGAGAGAATGATCTTTAATGCACATGCAATACACCTGATCTATGAACTATCACGTGTATATTTTGATAAAAGGAACAAGTTAATGGTATAGTAGTTAAAGTCTTTACCATAATCACTACTTTACTTCTAAGCCATGACCAGTAGTTTTACAGATTACATTAATTTGAAATCCACAAGGAACCTCACTTTGACACTTGCTTACTCAATGCTGCCGTAGACAATGACATCATTTTGGAAGTACCTACTTAGTGGCCGGTAGAGGCCAGTAGAGTGCTGGCCAGTTACACAGTGCCCCTTAAATACTTCTGACTCAGGATTACAGCATATTAAGAGAAAATCCAGACAAGCAATCATATATTCCCCCCGAGAGAAAACCATTGTGGGATGGATGTTTGGTATAGGATAAGGGATACAAAACCGGCAACAAAACCCTATGCAATGTTTGTTTTCCATTTTTGTGTGTGTGCAAGTTATTGTGTGCATGTGCGTGTGTGTGTGTGCTCGACCCCCCCCCTCCGATTTACCAATGAGACCCTCTGAAAGCTTCTTTTTTTTTATTGTAACTAATGGTCGCCTAACTGTTTTTAAGCCCACCATGTGCAGTATTCAGAATTCAAAACATTTTTTCACAAATATGTTAAATTATGCAAACGGTGCCAGCCAGTCCTGTGTGCATATGCAAATTAGCCATGTTCGACAAACAGAAGAAAGACGTGTTGTTGAGAAGTCATACTAAAAACGGCTAGCAAGCGAAAGCTAAACCAGAGTATATCACTCACACACCGTGGGTCTATTCTAATTTAAGAGGCTATCTTTTAAATCTTTGCAGTGACTGAATTGTGGTGATAGAACTGGGGAAGTAGGGTGCACTACTATGCATAAGATGAGTGTGTGCAACTGAGTGCATGCATGACGTCCTTTCCGGCTTTCGGCATACTGCATGGTTATTAAGGCGTTGTGGTTGGTTGTGGTCAGACTGGTGTGCGTGCGCGTGCATGTCCCATCTGGCTTCGGCATCACTGCACATGGTTATGGAGAGGCATTGTGGTGCGCGGTTGTAGTCTTAGTGAGGGTTTGAGTAGGCCCCAGGGCTAATTTTATCTGTTGTTTATTGCATAAAAGTGTTAAGTGCTACCCACAAAGTGGTGTGCAAAAACGTTTTTCACCCCTATTCAGAACCATCCTCAAGTGCAAACACAAACAAAGGTAAAAGACGTCCTTGTATATAATTACGCCTAGTTGGTGGCAGACATTTTCTAATCAAAAAGGTCAGGTAGAGTTGACGTGTTGACTAGCACACTTATTTTTAAAAAGGCACCGGCCTCACCTATTTTCCACTTTTCCTTGAACAACATACAATGGCCGAGCTCAAGCCTGAATTCAGGCGCCAATGCCTAAAACTCTATCGATCAGCCAGTAGGCCTAATTGTTTAACCGTGCGTGCGAGAGCGAGAGAGAGAGCGCACCTGCCTGTGGTGATGTTCGGCTTGTGGTGTAAAAATGTGTGTCAGGCATCCGCCTTGGTTGGACCGAATTGTGCTTTGTGTATGTGTTCAAATGATGTAACTGTCTGATCGGTTATTTTGCGCTGTAGATGGTATGGTTAAATAACGTCACACGATCGGTCATACTGTAGGCTTTCCTTCGCAAGTGCACTGATATTCCGTGCAAGTCTCTCCGATAGGCTATACCTGGCATTTTATTCAGTTGTTGATTGCCTTTTCTAAGTGCGCCATATTGGTGCCAATAATTGTTGTGTGTTTGCATTGGTAACACTGGGTTATTTCATACATCTTCACACAACCCAAAATTTGGAATTAATCAAATAAAATTACAGATAAATATTGAAATGGGCTACTTTTTGGTTGGACACATTTGAACTAAATATTTATGATCCCCGAATGTTGACCTGAAGTTGGCGCCACTGATGGTAGACTGTCGGAATGGTGGTAGGTCTCTAAAAAAGGTGTCTGAATGGGGCATGTTGGAATGGCCACATGCAAGGGTATTATGCAGAAAATCATAGAGATGAATTTACTACCTTTTACTACCTTTTTTACTACCTCCACAATATTTTTTACTACCAACACGACATCGAGCTGCTCCCCCTTCGCACGAAGCTGCTGCTGGTGAATGCACGAAGCGTTGTGTGATTTAATCCCTTCAATGCCGTTCCATGTCACATTGATCGTTTTTTTGAACAACGAGCAAAAAGCTTCTCGGCCATTTTCCCATCACCGGTTTTCAGCTTTAAAATGTCCGGTTCGTCAACACCACGTTTGTGACAACTTGCATTTAACCCATTCTCTCGTAGAGCTAGAAACTCAGCCGTACAAGAACTCCTGAGGGGAAAAAGGCGGAAAATGTTGGCCAGCGTCGCTATAGCACCAGCACGACCAGCAACTCCAATCTAACAGCTGTTGCTAGCTGTTCAGAGTCCTGTTAGCAACTGTATACTGTATTTTTTAGGCTCGATGAAGTTTAAAACATGCGAACACCAAATATAAAGCAAAAAATGGGAAACTCATTTTATATTGAGGTGGGTGGGTGAAAAATTTACTACCAAAGTCAAAATTGCTTTGTTACCCTTTGACTACCTCTTCAAGGGCATTCATTTGAATTTGTTATATTTTACTAACCGGCACCTAAACCACCCTGATATAACAATGGTAATAGCTAAACGCGTGTACTGTGGACAGTACGGGGCGGGACCGGTAAGGAAGGGAACCGGACAGGAAGTTGCTCTGTGCGTGTCCTGATTGGCTGAAGAGAAATAGCTCCGTCGTTGTGTTTTAAAACTGGAACTTGGCGATTTGACATGTTCAATCTCTGGCACTTTCTTGCCAATGGCATCAGCTGCGCCTGCAATGACCAGTTGACAATGCTGCAACTTTTCCCCTGCGACGTTCCAACAACGAGTCTCGTTGCAAGTCGTTGCGAGGCCGAATCTTTGGTCTGAACTGGGTGGGGTTAAGATATTATACTCAAAGTCCTTTTGAACAAAAAACACAATACCCCACAACAATATATATATATTTTTTTTTAAAATATTCATTAATCGTCCATAATAAATGCAATAGTTTGGAAAAGGCCTAATATCGGCCGATAATATGGCGCCATCCACGATAAAATCGGTCGGGCTCTAGTGTGTGTGTGTGTGTGTGCATGTTATTGTGCAAGTGCGTATGTGTGTTATTGTGTGTGTGGGCGTATAATTGTGTGCGTGCTTGCGTGTTTACCACAGCCGGCGTAAGCAGGGTCTTCATCCGAGCCGTCCTCACAGTGCTTGGTCCCGTCACACACGAGGGACTTGAAGAGACACTGGGCGCGGTTTTTGCAGACAAACTCCATGTAGCGCGTACACAGGGGGTCTAGAGGGGAGGTTTAAATAGTCTGGATTAGTTGTATCCACCAAAACACCTGTGCTGTGTTTGAAATCGCACACTTACCGTTGTTCTGTTACTTCGAGTGCACATCATTATCCCTACAGTACACTTACTTATAGCGCGCAGTGCTCCTCATTTTCTACAGTGCCACTGTCAAAACGGCCTTCGCGCACCTACTACCAGAAATCGGTTTGCAGTTTGACGGTTCTTCTTCTGTGGTATTTTTTTTTTCTGCCTGATCATTTCCGTTAGTCGCCCTGTATTAGCAATCTAGCAGCATCCATGTCATCGTTCTTGATACCAATTGATTACAGAATTAACAATATAAAAACAATGGTCGGATACAGCCTAAAACATTGTAGTTGTACTGAAAAACAAACCAAATAAATAATATATATATAATAAATATAAAATGTAATTTTAACTGACATTTGTAGAGCACACGGTGTCAAATGTTACATTGTCCTCCATTTTTCCGATTTGATTTCCGCGTTCCCACCCCCTCCGCCGCGCAGACAAGATGGCGGCCGTTGAGGGTGGAACAGTGGTCCATCGGTCACACATCAAGTTTTAGATCGTTTTGAGTGCGCCACCGAGGTACTTCCAGTGCACTGCCTTTGGCACACTCTCCCGTGTTTTGCACAAAGATGCGAGTCAAAAAAGTAAAGTGTAAGTATAGAAGTGCGCGATTTTAGACACAGCACTGGACTCAGACCCACCCGCATAACTGGAATAACTCAACAGAAACTGGCAGCCGGCGGTGTGACTGGTGGGCCGGGGACAGCCGAAGGCTGCTGACCCATTGCAACCTCATCATGGATTATAATATATAACCCCTTATCAAATGAGTCATGGGAAATTGAGTGTTTGGGAGGGTGAACTCTTGCCCCCGGTTGTTGTCCTACTTAGTGTGTGCTTTAACAAAACAACTGTTTATTAGAGACTTTGTTTTGACCGATGTTCGATGTGCGCTGCTCTCCCCAGGCAAAGACTCGTGCTGCAGGTGTGTTTGCTCACCACAGTTGTGTTCGTCTGCGCCGCTGGGACAGTCGGTGACTCCGTTACAGTGGGCGGCGGCGGGCAGGCAGGTTCCGTTGGGACACAGGAAGCCGATGCAACGCTCGCCCCCTGGGGACACACAGCAGCAGAGGGACCCCTGACGCACTGTAACCGTTGGTGACAGTTGCTAACAGTGTACACATTGTACACCCACATCCTCCAGGGTAAGTCTGTAGGTTAGGGGTTAGGGTAAGGGGTGCAGACCCTGTAGGCTAGGGTAAGGGGTGCAGACCCTGTAGGCTAGGGTTAGGGGTGCAGATCCTGTAGGTTAGGGTTAGGGTTAGGGTTTAGACCCTGGAGGTATGTGCATGTGGGCCCCTGCCTTCACTCACCGCATTGACTGCGGTCTTCATCCGAGCCGTCCTGACAGTCATCAATCCCCGTCACAGACCCAAACGCTGGGGTATGCAGTGACCGTGTGACACTGGGAAGCTGCTGGCCTCGACACGTGTGGTGACCCACTGAGGTGCAAAGAGAGCAGTAACCCATAAGTGTATGTCATGTGTAACCATAAAACGTATAAACTGCGGCATGATACCTCTTCATATAATGACATTTAAAAAGATATTAATACTGCAGTCTATGTAGAATAAGCAGGGCTGGATTATAAATGATCTGTTGATCTCCACGTCCGCAGTTGTTAAAACATAACAAGCACCTGTGCAGTTGGTCTCATCCGACCAATCCCGGCAGTCGTTGTCTCCATCGCAGCGCCACGCCTCGCGGATGCACACGCCGCGCGTGCAGGTGAACTCTCCGGGGCCGCACTGGTGGGACCCTGGGGGGAAGGGGGGAGGTTAACCTGAGGTACGCTCTGGGGGAACACACACCGTGTGCTGCTTCTAGAGAACACACACCGTGTGCTGCTTCTAGAGAACACACCCTAGAGTGAACATAACTTCTGCACGAGTGTTCATATGAATTACTGATTAAGCAATAGCAATTAGACAGACAGACAGACAGACAGACAGACAGACAGACAGAAGACAGACAGACAGACAGACAGACAGACAGACATAGATATATATAGATAGATAGATAGATATGCTCGCTTTGATACCACACAATAATAAACCTGAGTCCACGTGCTAATAGGCTTCCGTCAGCAACAGAATTAGAAATAAAACTTTGAAATCATTCAGCTCTTTAGTGAGATGTTCCCTCTCAGTTCCGAGGGTGGTTACCACAGTGCTCTTCGTCGCTGTTGTCCCCACAGTCGTCCTCGTGGTCGCACTTGAAGGCCAGAGGGATGCAGGAGCCCTGAGGCCACGCAGCGGAACTGGATGGAATGAGTCACAGGACGTGGTGGCTGCAGGTGACACACACACACACACACACTACACTCACCTCAACAGTCAGGGTGGACTGATCATGACCCCCCCCCCCCCTATCTTGGACCGGACCCTTTAACCAAACACCAAGGGGCTGCACAGAGATGGATCTAGTATCTGGGATGATCAAATATTACCTATTCATTGTCGGCTTTTTGGACTGAAGTTAGAGAAGTTTAAAATAAGTACAAACCAGTTACAGAGACCTATTTGAGTGGGAGGATTAACCTTTGAAAATATCCCTTTAAGCCTTAAGGAGAATGTTAATCTAAGAAGGTATACTCGGATACTCACGGCACTCTTGTTCATCGCTCAGATCTCCACAGTCGTTGTCGCTGTCGCATTTCCAGATGCTGCTGATGCAGCGACCATTGGAGCAGCGATACTGGTTCGGCAAGCAGCTGTGCTCTGATTGAACAAGAAACGTAATTATAATCCAATCACAATACAATAAGTGTCCAGATAAAGGATTCCTACAGGCGAAGGGCTGAGTGGACATTACAGACGCCTGTTATTTCAGCGATCGTAACACCCCAGTTTAAATGAAGGTGGTTACTGTCTGGGGGGCTAGTGAGAGGTGGTCAGTGTTCCCCTCTAGAGGGGCCGTGTCTGGAGGACTAGTTTGGAGGGGGTCAGTGTGTGGGAGGACTAGTTGGCAGGGGGGCAGTGTCTGGAGGACTAGTTGGGAGGGGGTCAGGGTTCTCCCCTGAACGGGGGGGGCCGTGTCTGGGAGGACTCCGAGTGAGCTGGAGGAGCCCACCTGTCTTGACGCAGGTGGTGTTCAGCAGCTGGTAGCCGGGGGGGCACTGGCACCGGAGCCCCCCGCCGGGCAAGGCCGTGGTGGGGGCGCCATCAGGGCACACGCAGGTGTGGCGGTGTCCGGGCAGGGGCAGACACAGCTGGGCACAGGGCTGGTCCGAGCAGCCATTATGGCCTAGAGGGGGGAGAACAAATACATACAGAACCTCTGAACTGGAGGATACATACAATGTAAATTGCATGCAACACAATATATTATTTTATTGTAAAGTTTCTCAAGAATTTCTTAAAAATAAACATAATCTACTAGAAGTCTATGGACATCTGTGCAGACAGTCTGTACAGAGCAGAGCATGACCAGAATGACCCCCCAGAGAACCCCCCCCCACAGAGAGCCAGCCCCCCCGCCCCAAAGAAAGGCCAGCCGCCCCGGGTCAGACCCTCCTGTTACCTCGGGCCTTGCCCTTGTAGAAGACCTTAAGGTCCATCACTCCAATCAGCCTGCCTATGATCAGCTCCTTGTTTGGGGAGCCCGACTTTGGAGCCTTGAAGATCCCCATTTTGGACCAGTCGTCCCAGTACAGGTCGTTCTATCAAACAAAACAAACAAACAAAAGCTCAATACCATTCAAATGAATATAACAAAGCACAAACAACAACAACAACAGACACTGAACCAACTTCAGCCAACATGGGGTCCTGACCCCACCCTCCCGTCCCACCACAGGACGACCCCTGACCCCACCCTCCTGTCCCACCACAGGACGTCCCCTGACCCCACCCTCCTGTCCCACCACAGGACGTCCCCTGACCCCACCCTCCTGTCCCACCACAGGACGGCCCCTGACCCCATCCTCCTGCCCCACCACAGGACGACCCCTGAACCCACCCTCCTGTCCTACCACAGGACGACCCCTGACCCCACCCATCTGTCTTGTCCTCTGAGCGCTGAACACAGACCATTGTAGACCCGTGTTCAGGTCAGCAGGCTAACAAGCTCTACAGCGGCCTGGGGGGCACTTTGTGGACCAACGTGTGGTTCCTCTGTTGGTATGTCATGTCCTCTTTCTGCTACGGACGCATCACTAGGCTAGCTCGCTAAGGGGGCTAGCACACTAAGGGGCTCTCTCTCCAATGGAATATCTCGCTATGGGGCTATCTTGCCAAGGGGCTATCTCGCTAAGCAGCTATCTCGCTGAGGGGCTATCTCGCTAAGGGCTATCTCGCTGAGGGGCTAGCTCGCTAAGGGCTATCTCGCTGAGGGCTAGCTCGCTAAGGGCTAGCTCGCTAAGGGCTAGCTCGCTAAGGGCTAGCTCGCTAGGGGCTACACTCCCAGAGGGGTCCCCACCTTGAAGACGGCGATGGCGTAGGGGTGCGGCAGGCCCTCCATCAGCACGCTGCGCTGCCCGCCGCTGAGGTCGGCCCTCTCGATGCGGTCGCTGTACGCCTCGGTCCAGTACAGCCAGCGGTCGTCCACCGTCACGCCGTTGGGCCAGCGCATGCCCTCCGACGCCACGCACAGCACGTTGGTGCCGTCCATGTGACCCCGGTACACGCCCGCAGCCCGGTCGCCCCAGTCTGTCCAGAACATCAGACTGGGGGGGGGGGGGGGGGTGTGAAGGATAAGGAATAACAGAACTACTACTCAAAGTGTGAAGTACACAGGAAAAGAGAAGTGAAACTACTTGGGCTTGCTGCAGGCAGCAGCAGTGGGGGCTTTAGAACAGAGGGTTGAGCAGGGTGCATCTGTGTGTGCGTCTGTGTGTGTGTGCGTCTGTGTGTGTGTGTTACCCCTCTCCTGGCAGCAGCACCAGGGCCCGGGGATGCTCCAGAACAGAGGAGTTGAGCAGGGTGTGGCGCATGTCTCCGTCAGGGTTGGAGACCTGCATCAGAACACATCCTTACCATCGATCCAAGCTGCTCCTCGAGTCCTCTCCTGACTCACCCTTCAGAGGCTCAAAACTATTAGTTTAGGCCGCCCTTCCTGAACTCTATGCTCTGTGCTATTTAACACGGTAAACAGTCAAATGAGCCTTCTCCACCCAGTCAACGAAAACCAAAGTCAGACCACATCTGTCCATTAACCATCTTTCTCTCTTCACACTGTGCACTCACTTCTAATCTCTACACGATGTGGAGGCTACATCAGGGGTTTATTAACGTGTAGTCAGTCGTACACTGTAGACTAAACAGTATGTACACTTAGATCACCATGTGTTTAAAGTCCTCAGAAATATGGATCACATTTCTGCCTACTATGACTGTGCTCAGTGTGAATGAAATGTATTTGATCTAAGCCTACATCTATTATTTCACCAATAGGCAATATAAAATCCAAATCTTTAGATAGAAACTCCACGGCATGAGGTAAACAAAAATGTCTGCTAGTAAAACAGCAACATTGAACATCAAGAAGAAAAGATGGGAGGACCTAAAATAAATGATTAGAACATTATATTCACATTGAACACAGTCGTAAGAGGTGGAAATATGATCCATGTGTGTTGTGCTGAGACCTGACCTGCGCCGATGTCTGAACTCCCCTCTCCAGAGAAGCGTCACCGTGTCTGCGTCCAGTCTCTGGCTGGACGGTCTTACTGGACAGAGGGGTCCCAGCATCATTCACTCCAAACTCAATCACCCACCCCAGGCCCACCTCTATCTTCTGCGCTCCGGCGTCGACCCAGTAGAGCAGTCGGCTGACGGGGTCGAAGGTCAGAGCCTCTACGTTCTGAAGGTCCGTCCTGACCACGACCTCCTGGCCCGTGCTGCCGTTCAGACACAGCCGCTGCATGGGGGTCAAGAACCACAAGCCGCCGAGCGGTGACTCTCTGTTCTACAGCTTCCTGGATCCGCAGTGGGGCGGAGGACTGCCTACTGGTCTGCAGGGCTGCCGCCGCGGCCTGCTGTGTAGGGGGGGATGTCTACGCGATGTCTAAGCTCTGTGGGGGGTGGAGGGGCATGGAGTTGAGCAGTGTCCGGGTAGGGACGAGAGGGGCATGGCTCTCAGCAGCCCTCCAAAGGAGAGGAGAGGTAAAAGGTGACTGGTGACAGGTGACAGCTGCAGCCTCATCATTAAAGGTGGAGATTCATTAAATGTAATGAATCTAAGCCTTACTAAACCCTACTAGGTTTAGTAAGGAGAGTCAAATACTAATTTGACTCTCCTTACTTACGCGTTACTAGAGTAAAATGCAAATTTGAATCTTTAGTGAAATTAGTACTATTTTGCAGCACCTTAATATTTGGGCGGTTTTCTGATTTTGAAGCATAAATTATTTGATGGTGCTCCGCCCCCCGTGTAGCTCACAGAGGACCAGGCGTCAGCAGGTGGACCAAAAGGAAACGGCACAAATGTGAAAAAGACCTGGATGGTGTCCAGGGATATGTCGGCCCAGTACAGGCAGTTGCGGTCGTAGTCAAAGTCCAGGGCCACAGCCTCTCGGAGGCCAGTGAGGGGCAGGGGCGTGTCGGTGCCGGTGGCCAGGTCGTAGCGGTGGATGGAGCTCCGCACGGCGTACAGGATGAACTCGTTGCTCTCTGCAAGCATCACAACGAAGGGCCGGTTAATGGAGATCAACAGGTGGACAGACTTGCAGTTGTGCACTTGAATAGATATCAGGTCTAACAGGTGAGACTCGAAGGTGCGCCCACTCCACAGCGAATACTTATTTCCGCTCGAAACCCTTTAAAGCAAGTATGCAACAATTTTAGCCAAAATAACCTTAATTATGCAGGTTGAGAGTCGTTCTACAACTATTTCTGGGTCGTTTGTCGGGTGTTTCATTGCCTCCTGTGACTTCTCCAAGGAAAAAGCGAATATGCAACTTGCTCTGTTCGGACTGACACAATCCGGATGTGACGCAGCGGAAGTTTCCATTCGCGCCTCGAGAATGTAGTCAGATTGTAGTTTCGAAAATGCTTTACGGCACAGACACACCCCCAAACATGGCACCGGCTAGATATAACAGCCAGTTGCGAGGCAATTGTTGCATTCATCATGGATCAATGGACTGATAAGGGACCCAAGAAGCGACCGTTGGTGCCATCTTTATTTATTATGTTGGCCAACACTCTTACACTGATTGTTCTGTTCAACCAAAGATAAAACAATTATAATCTAGGATACAAATTCTCCCTATCAACTATAAAAAAGGATGGATTTATGTTTATTGCAATACAAATACACCATTTTAAAAATGTATAACCTTGTCTACACTTTATCAACATCTACTTCGGACATGGCTCCACGCATCCGGCTTCTTTGAAAACAAATGCACACGGCTAGCGTAGTAGTACATTGGGAAGGGTCGTCAACGAGTTGTTACCACAGTGTTGGAAAATATCTACTACGAAGTTGTAGGGGGCGCTGTGTAGAGAAAAGTATGTGCGCAAACCAAGAAAACAGCGAAGAAATGGCCGTTCCTGCATAGTGGGCCTTTAACACGTCGCCCTGCCAGAAGGGAGGAACTTTCTCTCTCTCTTTTAGACAGTAAAAGGTCTGAGCCACGGTGGGGGGGGGGGGGGGTCTACCTCCAACCGGGCAAGGAAGCATCTCTCCGTTCAGTCTGGTCTCCACGTCTCCTCCTGTACAGCTGTCCCCAGACACTTTCCTGTACCTGGGAGAGACACACACGCACAGACACAGACACAGAGACAGAGAAAGAGACAGAGACAGAGACAAGACAGAGAAAAATATAAGAAGAAAAGACAGAAAATTAGACAGATGGCGCTAGAATCAAAGTGTTTTTGTAACATGCTGATCTTCACATAGCACCAATGCAAATAGCAAAACAAACACCGCTCCCTTGATGCTAGCTAGCAACAACTGTTGTCAAAATGCTAACTAGGGGTTGCCTCGTGGCCATCCTGACGACGAACATTACTGTTAGATAACAGAAAGTGTATTGACTGTAAGGGATTTGGTCCTCCTTTATAAACACTGCCGCTCTCTAACTCCTCTGGAGAAGTGCTAGGGGTCGAGGTTTGAGAGCGAGCCGAGACGTTAGTGAATGTGGCGTGTTGGACGGGTGGTGAACTACAAACAGACATCTGAACTACAACACCGGGGTTGACAGGCCCTCTTCTACCGGACGGCTCACCCCTTGCTGCGCCGGTAGGTGGTGCCCACAGGGCAGGGCACCGGGGGGGCGTACAGGTTCCCAGAGAACTCGGGATCAGGCATGCACACCTGCAGCGCCAGGTCCTCGCTCAGCCTGAACCCGTAGTCACTGGGGAGAGAGAGTGGACAGTAAAGGACTAGTGCTAGTAAAGTACTAGTAGAATGCATACTAATACACAATACACTGATAGTATTAATATAATAGAATACTTTTAATATAATAGAATACTTTTAATGTGACATGAATCATTCTGTAAGACTGTTCTAGAGCCAGTCTATTCCTGTTAATTTGGATGTATGCGTTCTCATTGGTTGTTTAAAGTCACACGTTGTTAGTCTCTTCATTAGTTAAGAGGTTAGCCATGTTCTTGTAAAGCCAGTGAGGTTCAAGATCCCTCTTTTCATTTGGCTCCATCTGCCCGTGTAAGCCTTGGATAAGCTTTGCTTGTGAGTATATTAGTCCATCAAAGTTCATAGGGGTTATTTATACTCATGTTTCTTTGTACTTCAAAATTTCTATTATTTCATAGTCATTTTTGCATTGGTTTACTTAGTTTCATACTATCAGAAACAACTTGGACATAAGGAAATGCTACATCCTCAATAAATAGACGTGCAAGTGCAAGCGACTTTATGCGGCCTCGTCATTGAAGCTTCCTAGCGTTACTTCAGTCCAGTGTTTCGCTATCTGGTGATGGGTGCCTCACTACTTGCTCAGGTGCCGGAATACATACTAATACACTAATGCGTACTAGTATAATACAATGCATAGTAATACACTGATGTTGCTAGTATAATATTGTCCATACTAATACACTAGTGCTTGTACTAGCCTTGAAACTTTCCCATCTCCAAAGGACCTTTTCACCTGGTCACGAGCACAATAACTGGACTCAATTGGACAGACCTACAACCAATCAGATTAACGTGAGACACATCAGCCGGAGCCATCTCGGTTGTTATTGAAAAGGCCTCAGCCATGCTCCTACAGCTGCTCTGTACATCAAACCCGCCCATATTAGATAAAGGGTTGTGATTGTCTAAGGTCTGCTGGACATCGGTCTGAACAGCAGGGGCCCAGACGCATATGAAAGAGCAGATGGAACAGAGCTCAGATCTGTCTGCTTCCCAGGTTCATGACCTCCTGCAGCTATGCATCGTTATATTTCCAAACATTTCCCCACAGGGTTGATCAGAGCATCCTCCTCAATAAGAAACAGTTTAGAAGTGGATTAAACGACGCATATTTCCACCAATGCCTGGTTTGCCGATGCCAAGGAGCAAGTTACCATTCGTAGTCCTGCCGCTGGCAGGAGCAGTTGGTGGCCGTGACGGGCCGGTCAAAGTCCTCCCCGTTGAAGCAGGTGGCGTGTGGTGTGCGCCTCCGGAACACCATCTGCCGGCCCAGGAGACAGTCGTTCCCTCGCTCGTCTGACGGAGACCAGCGCTTGTAGTCCGCCTCCGCACACGGTACGCCTGACCCAGGGGAGAACACACAGGCCTGCAGTAAAGCACTGGCTCACAGGGGATCTCACATGAGAACTCAGAGAAACTCACTCACAGGGAAGCTCACTCACAGGGGAACCCACTCACAGGGGAACTCACTCACAGGGGAACTCACTCAGAGGGGATCTCAATCACAGGTGATCTCACTAGTGATCGACTGATATATAGTGACTCGCTGAGCAAAATAAAATTGTGCACTCGCGAGAACTCTGGATTTCCGGGGTATTATCGGCTCAAAAAATCGGCCCAAGAAAATCTGTATCGACGTATCGGTTATCGGCTAAGGCTGATAAAAAAAAAAATCCCTCGGTCAATCCCTAGAACTCACTCACAGGGGAAGTACTCCCAGGGGAAGTACTCCCAGGGAAAGTACTCCCAGGGAAAGTACTCCCAGGGAAAGTACTCCCAGGGAAAGTACTCCCAGGGAAAGTACTCCCAGGGAAAGTACTCCCAGGGAAAGTACTCCCAGGGAAAGTACTCCCAGGGAAAGTACTCCCTCACAGGGGAACTCACTCACAGGGGAACTCACTCACAGGGGAACTCACTCACAGGGGAACCCACTCACAGGGGAACTCACTCACAGGGGAACTCACTCACAGGGGAACTCACTCACAGGGGAACTCACTCACAGGGGAACTCACTCACAGGGGGGAACTCACTCACAGGGGGGGGAACTCACTCACAGGGGGGGGAACTCACTCACAGGGGGGGGAACTCACAGGGGGGGGAACTCACTAGGGGCTCGCAGGGGAGGAACTCACAGAGGGGGGAAACACACAGGGGGGGACTGACAGGGGAACTCACAGGGGCACATGGTACGCCTGACCCATAGGAACACACAGGATTGCGGTAAAGCACTGGCTTTGGCACTGGCTCAGTGGATTACGGGCCACTGGTCTCCATCGGCTGACCACTCGGCCATTGCCTACACCCAACCATTTCTGTCCAGGACTCTCACCCAGCACGTCGGAGGCGTTGAGCTGCAGGATCAGCCAGCTGTGTCTCTGGTCGGCGTAGGAGCCAAAGATCGTGAAGATGGTGCTCTTCTCGCCCGGCTCCGTCAGCAGCTGGTAGACATACACCTCCCGCTCGGAGAACTGGAAGTCGGTCCAGGTCTCCCCTTCGTTGGTGCTGAACCTGGCTCAGACCGGGAGGGATACGTACACGTTGTCTACATCATTATCATTGTGGTGGCTAGCGAGTAACAGTATTGTGATCATGCGTCTTATTGTTTTGTATTCTTCCACCTCATTCTCGGTAATTATCAGCTCCTCCGGTTTGGGGTAATAATGCCATAAAATAGGGCAAATAACATTTCACTATTCCTACAAATATTAAATGAATAATACTATTATTTATTTCTAAAATCAACCAACATGTGTGGGTTGTAAAAGGAAATGAGCATATGTACCCAAAATGTGCTAAACATAATCCTTAATCATGCCTGACCTCAAGTTGTTGTTAAATTCAGCGCAAATATATTAATGCAAATGAGACACCATTATTCAAACAGTCACAAGTCTGCTTCAGAGAACCCAAGGGATCGATAAGGTGTTGGGTCAACATAAGGTCCCTTGGCCTCCCCTTAGGTCATTTGGAGTGTTTTCCATCAAACAGTGATCATTAAAAATAAAAAAAACGCTGACTTCAACCATTCCAAAGGCGAACAACTCAAAGAGTTGTCAAGCATGGTACACATATAGAAACCACACGTAAGCAGGTCTCCAAAGAGTCAAAGAAATATTTACCGACAGGGGGGGGCTATAACCCAAAATCAAACTAAACATCAGCCCCGTTATGCAATCAATGGCAAGTCCACTTCAAAGCGGCCCAGGGAATTCAACCTCAGCGTGCTCGCTCATTAGCCTCGGTGGCATTAGCATGCTAGCATGCTCACAGATTGGGTTTAAATCAGATCCTCAACGGTCAAATCCAATTTGGAAAGCCCATAGCACACAGCACATACTTCGGTTAACTGATGCCCAAAAGAACAAAATCAAACCGTTTTCATACGGTATAAGGTTACTGACTTTATCAGACTGAAGTCAGTAACCTTATACCGTCCACCCCAACATTGCCGTACGCTTTTTTGGTTGAGGCAATAGCACTACAAATCCAGACACAAATCTGTCGACTACTCGGTTTAAAGGATCCGCCAATAGAAATGGATGCTCGGTCCTTCAGTGGGTTTTCTCCTTGAGTCCAGGCCTGACGGAGCAGGGCCTTACCTGAGGTGCGTGGCGGAGCCTCCCTGGGGGATGGCCAGCAGCAGCCCGCCGTGGTCCCCCCAGGTGTAGAAGTGAGGGCCGGTCAGCGCCTGGGGTACACGCGACATCTTAGTCATCATCCTATCCTCAGAGCTGGACTCTTTGTCCAATTACATTGTGTTTTAGTTTGTCAACACGACCCTTTAGTAACTTCAATACTCAAACCATTTCATTTATGGTTTTATTGGTTAACATTCCATTCCCCAGCGGCTATCAATTTGGTGCTACTGTATTATGTTTAGTACATCGTCCTGAGTTCATAAACCTTTGGCGTCAACCACTTGAGCCCAATCCCATTTCTACCCCTTACGCCTTCCCCTTACCCCTTCAAAACAAGGGGGAGAGGTAAGGGGAAGGGGTAAGGGGTAGAAATGGGATTGGGCCTTAGTCATATGCCTCAGGCCCTACGGTCTCACTTCAAATCTTGGCAGCAAAAAGCGAGAACGGTCAGCACATCAGGAATAAAGTGGAATGTATAGCAGTTGCTGAGTGTCGTTTGAAACATATAGATCACTGACCTCTCTCCATCTGGCTCCTGCGCTGCTGGACACGTACACATTAGGCTTGTTGGCCAGGCTCCTGCCCACCGAACCTGGACGGATGGGGGGTTAGGTGGTCAAACAAAAGGCTATGTGACCGCCACAATAGGGCCAAAAACATAAGTTTACACTCTTTATGAGGATACAAGGCAAAGAAATAAATTTATTCAAAACACTTGTTTACTGCATCCTGTGTCCAAATTGAGATTGGTCCAGTAGTGAGCGAGGAGCTTTCAGCCATAATCCTGAAAAATTGGCTGCAATGAAACCCTTCTGGGCGACAGGCCCGTCATGAACAGCCTCTAAAAGTGCTTTAGAGCATGCTACTGACAGGCTTAGATAACACTTTAACATTATGAAAGGATCCCTAAAGAGAAATGCCACTTTTTTGTTGACCTGATTTGTTAGTGTGTTTGTTAATGTGTCCAACCAAGACCGGCCCAACGAGAACCGTCGCTCTTGACTTTCGCTGTTGCAGGAAATGTCCCCATGGTCATCTGAACTCTTCTTCACTCAAACCAAATAACACTGAGTGACACTTTCCTTAGGAGCGCTGTGCTGCCCCACGATTTAACCATGTAACGTTATCTACAGCTGCATGGTTGACCCATCTAATGGTCATTTAGGAAGTTAAATTTACGTATCGTCACCGGTGGCAGTGGTGGTCCCAGGCTCCTTCACCACGTCATCAAACCACGTCTTTGGTTATTGTTTTGATTGAGATCTCTAGCACTATCAATTACACACCATACCTTAACGTTTTCAGATTTAATTCAGGAATTAATTTTGGGTTAGCAATGAGTTGCTTACTTAGCCTTGAATAGACTTCTCTTTCAGCTCCAGTTGCAAGGCTACTGGATTCATTTCAAAAAGGAGCTCCTGCAAAAAGCTAATGGCACATTATCCAACCAAGCTACTATGGACTAATTACTCTTAAAATGACCTCTGAACAGGCTCACACACACACACACACACGAGAGCGTGTGTAATCAGTGTGTAATGTAATCAGTGGCTGCAATCATCGTCCCACCCCGGCTGAGCAAGCCCTTTATACCAACCATGAAAACTAGGTCACCCGCCTGGCGAGGCAGAGCATTGGCCAACCAACAACAGGCTGTGTTTCAGTAATGGATCGCCATCGTATTGTTGGTGGAACACTGTTTTTATCCATGGTTGAGTTACTGATAGACCGAGGGGCACCTGCCTCACCTGTAGCCAGGATGAGCCCCGGGGCAGACTCTTTGGATAGGATGGCCATGCGCCTTAGCGGCAGGTTGAGCAGCTGGCTCCAGCGCTGGGCCAGGTGCAGGGAGCAGCCCTTAGACAGCTGGAGAGGGGGAGAGAGGAGAACACCGGTCCTGTGAGCCAGCGGGCCAGGTTCAAGTCCCTGGACCTCTTTGGAGTGGACTTGTATCGGACTAAATAATGTGCCTGATTGCTTAACATTAATTGAGAAATGAACATAATGTTTGGTCTTCAAAAGTAGATGTGGACTGCACTGAGAGATGGGCAACGTATATGTTGTAGTGGTTTGGTATAACTCCTTCAGTAAAACTGAAGTAGAAAATTACCTATCATTTGCCGCAACAATAATAATCTAAAAGATTAAAACCCAAAATAACAGAAGCGTGGCGCAGTCTATGTCACGGGGTGTCTCTGATGAAGGCGTGTGGTCTACCTGGCAGTCGATGGGCCCCCCCTGGCTGTCGGCGGCGGGGGGCTGCAGCAGCTCCCAGGTGCCCCCCTTGTCGAAGGTGATGACCGAGCGCATGTTGTCCTCGCTGGCCGAGCCGTTGATGAGCGTGGCCACGAAAACGCCTCGCAGCCCCTCCACGCGGTGCAGGTCGGCGAACGGCTCATTGGCAAAGTACCTGGTCGACACATCAGGGAGACGCCACGCGTCAGCGGCCTTACTTTACGTCGCCAGGGCAACGTTGGAAGCTGAGTGGAACGCTCATTAACTTCTGGCGGACGGGGACAACAACATAGGGTTTGACATAGCCGCTCTATTGTAACAACGTGATGTTTAATTATAGAGTGGTGGCGTCGGTCACCGTGTTAGGTGGGCGGGTGTTCTGTGAAACAGTGTCTTGGGAAGCGTGTGAGGGGGAGACACTAGGGGGCATCGTTCAGCCGTGTCAGGTGACTCCAAGCGGAGGTGAAAGTACTACAGCATGTAGGCAGCAGGCCTACTTTATGCTATTAACTGTAAGTGTTAGTGTCATTTTACTAATTAATACGTATGCATGCAATTGTAATTGCATGCATACGCTTGTGATTTCCCACTTTTTACTGTGTAAAACTGGGCGATCATACTTGGTTGATGGTATGCCAATCCTCCCTTGTTGTCTGTGTTATCATGGCTGGCACGGGTTTGGGGACATTTCCATCACAACTTTCCCACGTCAGTAGGCCGAAAGTATACTGCTAAAACAGTTATGATGTATGAACTATGTTTCAAATAAAAAAAAAGGTACCATTCACACGATGCTGCCTGATTCTATAATGTAATGTGCTTGAAGTTAAGCTCTTCCGAGGAAAAGGTTGAGTATCAAGAGTCACAGTAGAATGGAAGGCCTACTGTTGTGTTTACTTAAATATCAAGTCCAGGCTGCAGAAGCTCCTTGGTGGAAGTTTCATCAACCGGGAATATTTCAGGAATGTGGACTTATGAATGCAGTGGTTCTTTGCTTACGATAAGCAAATGTGGTAAAAAGCTTGACAGTGACAAAAGGGAAGGAACCACAGCTGTTTGGTCGGCACTCTTTGGTTCTGAACCAAACTCTTGTTTTTCATAAGTTCAACACTGGCTCTAACAAATGTTTAAATTAGCAGATATTTATTTAGCAGTATGCTGATTATTCGTCAAATGACTAGAATATTGTCCATACCATCTTTAGCGTCTAGCTTCTTAACATGCATGATTGCATTAGTCTGTTACCATGACCCGTTAGGGTTAAGGGCGAGTTTACTTAGTTAGCAGAAAGCATGTAGCAATAGTATCGGGAGTCCATCTCACGCCTTGAAGCTGGTGAGTTGAACAGTGGATCAGTCATGCATGCAAATATGCAACTACTTCCTCAACTAACAAACCATCCCCCTACAGAGAAAGTACACCTAAATCACTTTTGTTTGTCAGGCTTCCCTGACACCTAAAGCATTATGCTACGGTGTGTGAGGAGATGTGTGTGAATACCGCTGCTCTGACCAGTGGTATATTTTGATGAGTCTGCTTCATAGTGAGCTCATCGGAAACTTGTAGCATAGTACCACAATGTGCCCAATAACCATTGGGAATAACACGCCCACACCGCCTTCATAAAACTCTCAGCCCAAACCCTTCCTTTAAATCTCAGTGTTCACATCTCCAGCGGAAACAGGGGTTCACTGACACGTCAACTCCCTCGACTAAAAAAAAAAAAAAAAAAAAAAAAAAAAAAAAAAAAGCGATAAACATGACATTACACGTTGCAAAAGATTTCCAGCCTACTTCTCGATTAGCTGTGTGATTCCATGCCAAAAAATTGTGAAGCACTGTGTAGTTGTGTAGTTAAACCATTTTCTGTTAGATTTTGATTGACCTGTCAGCTGACCTGTTAGTTGGGGGGCTACTAGGTGGGGACAATCAAAGGCTACCTGATGAGCGTGTTGCTTCCTGGGCCCTCGGGGCTGTAGTACAGCACGTTCTCCAGGGACAGCGAGAAGGAGAGGCCCTGCACGTCCGAGATGTAGAGGTGGGTGACGTTGTTCACGTGGTTGACGCACACGAACACCTGGTCCTCCGAGGCGTCGGCGATGTAGTACTCCTGAAGCGAGGGAACACGTTAGCCCTTACAGAACCTATGTAGTACTCCTGAAGCGAGGGAACACGTTAGCCCTTACAGAACCGATGTAGTACTCCTGAAGCAAGGGAACACGTTAGCCCTTACAGAAAATATGTAGTACTCCTGCATGGCGAGGGACAACATTCGCAGGTCAAGCCTTGTGCTAATGGTAGCATCTTACAGAACCTACTGGACTCAACCGGATATCTTTAATACCAATATCACTTTTACATTAATACACAATAGTGAGGAAAACATTACAAATCATGCAAGTGTCCTCTCCCTATGTATTCCATTGTAATCCCTTAAATCAGTAGCCTCTTCATTAACAGAAATTTGTCCATGTTTATTAACTCATCCTCCTGATGGAAGTCGTATGTAACACCAGTGAAGGGCACCCTGCTCCAGTGAGACAGCGAGCAGGGGTCCCACCGAGACCCACTGGACCGGGCAGACTCACCGTGATGGGGTGGCGGGTCATGAACTGGGCGGCCTTCATGGGCTGGCGGTTGTACGACACCCACAGTTGAACCGACGACGTCTCCGGTCTACCAAGCAACTTCTGCAGGAACAAATGCATTAATGGAATGAATGGATGGAGCAGATGCTAGATGCCCTGTATTATCAAGGAATTCATTTCACGCTTTAGCGGTGATTCAGGTTCTTTGTGGAAAACAAATGCTAGTCGTAACCTTTCTTTTTTTTATAGAAACAGCATTGTTTAACAGACAAAAAGATTACAAAAACAGAAGCAGTGCAAGAGCACTCAAACTGGAAAGTCGTGTGAAACGAGTGTCCTCTTAAGGAAGTTCTGTAATAATTCTTGTTGTTGTTATTAAATCCTAGGGCCCTTCAGACCTGAGGAGGGAAAGAGGCAGGATACAGATACTTCTGCTGTTCTGGTGGAACCTGTTTCTGAAACAACATCTCCCCAGCTTCCATTAACCATTGCTCACAATATACTGTATATTATATTCCCTTATGTAACACTGGATACACATCTAACTAATCACACATTCAACTCTGAAACTGAACTGAATTGTGTGTAGCGCCTCACTGCGAAATCAGCTATGCAGCGTTTGTGGAACCAACACAGTCATCCGCTGACAAGATAACAGATCAACAAGCAGCTTCAAGGATTCAGCCAAACGTGAAACAACACAAGTCATGTGTCATGTGGAAGGCGCTAATGTATTCCTGACACAATCTGTTATATATATATATATATATATATATATATATTTATATATAAATGAGAGGCGAGAGAGCGAGCGGGAGAGAAATAAAGAAAGAGCTTCTAAAGAGTATCCTAGCTACAGGCGGAGCTAGTGACACTGCAGAACGATATCATAATGTCAAATAACCTCTGTTGATCAGATAACATCCTGGCTCACTAAATAAACGCAGTACATGACAAACATAAAATACATAGCTGTGAAGGCAAACATATTAAATGAGGGTTCTCCTTTATCTCCCCCTCATCCATTTATGCTGTGGAACAAAGCCAATATAGCTGTGGGTACTTCATGTTACATTAATATTATTTGTTTAAAAGACTCCTTTTGCTCTCTTTCTCCTGCACTCCGTCCAAAACTGGATTCACAGTTCTATGAGAAGCGGGTCTGAGCATTGATGTTGTGACACAGACTTCTGGGAGTACTGCAAGCCTGGAGTCCTGCCTCACCCCTCCCCCCTTCCTCACTCCTTCCCTCCCTGCCTCACCCCTTCCCTAACGCCATACCTCTGTCTCACTCCATCCCTGCCTCACTCCTCTCCTCATCTCCTTGCTGCACTCTTCCTCCCTGCCTCACCCCTCCCGATGCCCACCACCTTCTGAGTATTAGTACATCCCTCCCCGTCTCACTCCCCTCATCCCCGGGTCTCAGGACCTCCCTTCCCCTGCCCCCCCCCCCCACACACTCACCCGGGGCGAGGTGGCGAACATGTACTTGTCGCGCAGCTGGAAGCTGTCAGCGTGCTCCAGGACCACGCGGCGGTTCTGCTTGCTCTGGAAGAAGTCGGTGGAGCTGAGGACGCTGGAGACCCCTGGGCCTCGCGCCGCTGCACCAGCACCGTGGTGGGCGGGTCGTACGGCTCCACGCCCCTGGAGCGGCGGGACATGGAGAGGAAGGGGAAGGCGGTGGGGAGGAAGAGAAGAAGATGAAGAGATGATCCAGGGAGACGGGGGTATGTTAAGAGTAGGCAAAGACAAGGAGTGGGGGAGATGGTTGCTGATGAGCTTCAGTGTCCGGTGTGAGGATAAGTCAGGATCAAAAAGGTCATTAGTGATACGTGCATTTCAGCGCCCTTTGTTTTCACTCCAATTACAGAGTTGAGCGGATGACCTCCCCAGCCTTTGTTTTCACTCCAATTACAGAGTTGAGCGGATGACCTCCCCAGCCTCCCGGTGGAGCTCAGCGGAGAGCTGGGCTGCTTTGGAAAAAAAATCCTGCTCAACCAGTCGACCACTTCTGAGTCACATCTGCCATCGCAGAGGCATTGCCAGAAAGTGTGTGGTGTGGTGGGGTGTGGTGTGGGTTGAATCATGTTCAAAATACCGTTAAAGATACGGGGTTGGAAGGGTTCATTGTTTAGTGAACATTAGAACACAATCTCTATGTTTAACGTGAGATCTACTGCCATGCAGGAGGTCTCACTGAGAGTGCTGTGATTGGCTGATTTAACCAGTACACACCCTGATGACACAGTCCGCAACCCGTGTGCAGCCTCACCAAGCCCCGTAGTCCAATTAGACAGGGCCAGGTGAGGCTGCTGAAACCAGCCGTCTCCCACACAAACAGTATTCAACGCCTTCTTTTATGTATCGGTGAAACTATGAATCCTCCAGAAGACCAACTGGACTCACATCCCAGCTGCTGGTCAGCCTAGACGGGGTTTGTGAGGGAGGGGGCTCAACCCTGCTGTAACCATGAGGGGCTGGTTGTTGTGCATCCTGAGAGAGCCCCGCCGATAAAGGTTTGAACATCCTTGGCACAATTATTGATCTGGGACCAAGGCCTGGGGATTAGAATGACTGAACGACCACCTTACAGGTGCAATCAGGCCACTCCAATAATAATAATAATAATAATACATTTTACTTCAAGCGCCTTTCATGTCACCCAAGGACACTGTACAGTACAGCTAAAACTAAATGGTAATAAAATAGCATTAGACACCAAACAGGGACAATAAAACCAGGACTTTCCACACAGAGCACAGTGCTGCCTACGTGTTTGGGACTACATGGAAGGGGTAGGACGGGGGGGGGGGGGGGGGGTGACTGAGCAGAGGGCGGAGCAGGAAGCTTGGAGCTGCTGCTGATCCTCCATTGTCCTCATTCCCTCTTCATCAAGGCTCATTAAATACATGACCATCACCCCTCCTCCTTTCATAACAATGACCTGTATAAACTTTACATGAGGACTTTACATGAGGAGAGGGACCCGAGTGACTCAATGAATTTAAAGGTGTTAAGAGTTTGACGTCAGACTCCATTGGAAATTGCAAAGGTTTTAGACAATAATCGTAATGCATTATCAAAATTGCACTTAGTATTGAACTTTTAACTGTGTACTGCTGTCCATCTTGGCCAGGTCTCTCTTGTGAAATAGATTTTAATCTCAAAGCGACTAACCTGGTTAAATAAAGGATATATATAGTGTATAGCCCAGGCTAGAGGCAGTGTATAGCCCTGGGAAGGGGCAGGATTTAGCCCTGGCTAGGGCCAGTGTATAGGCCTAGGGGCAGTGTATAGTCCTGGCTAGGGGCAGGATTTAGCCCAGGCTAGGGCAAGATTTAGCCCAGGCTAAGGGCAGTTTATTTTACAAACCAATCTTTCCGCGTTGCTGCGTGTCTGCTAGCTGTTGGTATAGTTTACCGAGGCTGAGCCATTGCTCCAGCAATTCAGGTTTTTCTTGTTTTTGTTTTCAGTTTCTGTGGGCCATGAATCACCAAAGGTCCGATAGTCAAATCGAGAGATGGATAGAAAAATAAGCAGAAAATGAAAACTGAAAAGGCCTACTGCACACTGAACCCTCCCCTTCCATCCAGCGTTAGTTTTGATCTGGAAGGGGATTGCTTGATGGGCGGGTGGGTGCTTTTGTTGTGGGATCTTCCTTTCCCTGCATCAGGTCTGTAGATTATCCTCATGACATGACTGGGATTAGTCAACACTGTATTCCTGCATGTGGTAGGAAACTCAGAGGTGCAATGACTCACTTCTCTCCTACCAGAAGTAGGCTTCTGGGAGACAAATACTTGCTCTGGCCAGCAGGAATTCAGGGGGGAATTTATCATTTACTCACCCTCACTCCCACTTGCCATCATGTGTGTATGGCTGGATGCAGTCCCTCTTATGCAGCCACACACCTAGCCTCACACATGAAATGTGTATGGCTGGATGCAGGACCTCTTATATAGCCAAACACCTAGCCTCACGATGCGTTTATGGCTGGATGCAGTCCATCTTATAAAGCATTACATTGCCTAATCAATTCCTAAATGCTTCTTAGTCTGGAACATCCAATTTCATTTAGATCTTCAAGGGGTGTCATAGTCTAAAATGTATTGTAAATGCCTCTGGATTTACTTGGAGAGACCTACAACCAATCAGAGTCCCATCAGCCGCAGCCATCTCGGTTGTTATTGAAAAGGCCTCAGCCGCACGCCTACGGCTGCACTGTACATCAAACCCGCCCATGTTAGATAAAGGGTGGTTATTGACACCACCCTTTATAACACTGTAAATAACCCCTGAGCTGGCAGATTTGACTGGTTTTCTGTAGGGCTGCACGGCATACGATACTTTTATTCACCCAACATCGAAGACATCTATAAGAAACGTTCCAACACCAAACACTAGGAATGCGTTTATTTCTTGGTACAAACTAAAGTAGTAGGCTGGGATTATTTGACTTCAAAATGTTACTTTTATGACCCTTTTACTGCTAAACACTGGGTATTTTCCATGTCCTACTTCTCTGAATGTGTGCTGGAGAGCACTCTTCTTTGTCTTTTTCGAGCTTCTTGCAACAATAAACTAATTTTTTCACAATGGATTTTTTTTTCGTTGTGACATAATTCCACATTATTATTGACCAGTTTCCAAAAACTAAAATTATATAAGTGATCTGGTTTCAAATAGGTAAAGTTAACTGACACAACAGATTACTATATACCATGCAAATGCTTTAATAAAAATAGGAGCATCATTTATGACCATAAACATTAATGACATCAACTGTAAGTCGTAAACTTGATTCTGCTACAGCTCAACCGCAGGAGGAGGAAGCAGAATGATGAATCAGACTGAACACCAAGGACATCCGCATTCTCAGCAGACTGAAAAGACATCAGCCTCCTCACTGCTCAGCAGACTGAACACTAAGGACATCAGCCTCCTCACTGCTCAGCAGACTGAACACTAAGGACATCAGCCTCCTCAGTGCTCAACACTGTCCTGATGTTGGGAGTATTTTTCTGGGCTATCGTTTTAGTATGTAGATCAGTTGCTGTGGGTCAATAGAGGGCGCTCGGGCGCCGCCCCTCTGTGAGATATTCACTTGAATAATTCTGCAAACTAGGAATAAACTATTATAAATACGAAATAAATCAACAAAAACACAGTGATTATCCTCTTTAATTTGTGTGATAGACCGTACTTGCCACTGCCAGCAACCATTTAAATGCGTCTGAGCGTCAATGACTTGGTCTATGCTAGTTATTGGTCATTCGAAATAAAGCCCTCCTCTAAGTGAGGGGCGCCGGCCACGTTGAAGTCAATGTAAACTCGCAAACTTTTTGCTGTCTATCTATGGAGTTAGAATCATGCCAAAACCCCACACACACACAAAACGTGTTTTATTCAATCACAATGATCCACACACACAAAACTTGTTTTACTCACGCACAATGATTCACACACACACACACACACACACACACACACACACACACACACACACACACACACACACACACACACACACACACACACACACACACACACACACACACACACACACACACACACACACACACACACTCAGAAACATATTTCTTCAAGTACAAACTAAAATCTTTCAAGTACAAACTAAAATCCTTTCAAGTACAAAAAAAATTCCTCTCAAGTACAAAACAATTCTACAAGTACGGAACTAAAAGTTGCGCTCGACAAAACAATTCTACAAGTACAGAATTATAAGTTGCGCGTGGATCGGAATACATTTGTGCGTGGATCAGCAAGGCAGAAAATTAGTGCCAAAAATCACGTACTTGTGGAATTGTTTTGTACTTGAAAGATTTTAGTTTGTACTTGAAGAAATATGTTTCTGAGTGTGTGTGTGAATCATTGTGCTTGAGTAAAACACGTTTTGTGTGTGTGTGGATCATTGTGCGTGAGTAAAACACGTTTTGTGTGTGTGTGGGGTTTTGGCATGATTCTAACTCCATATCTATCAAGCAGAGACAGCTTTTCATTGGCGCAAGAAAATTCGCCCTCGGGTCGCACCAGTGTGCGCCCCAGGCCAATGGTATCACTTTTCTTGTTTGTTATCACCACATGATTGGACAATTCAGCGAATCAATCAAATAGGCTACATCCCTTAGCAGCATTCGCGCAACACAACAACATGTCTTTCGGCCTGTAGCATATAAACAAAATGAAGCAACTGTTCCATATTTCTAACTGCATTGGAAGTAGACATTGAGAGTCGCAAAAAATGGACGCTATAGGACAGTGATCATGATTTGTCTCAATGTCAGAATAACAACAATGGGTCAAATAGCAATGGCTGGTGGAATGGCCATAAAGTAGGTCTGTATATGCAGTGTAAGCTTGTCCAGGCCCTGCAAGTCAGGATGTAGGTTATGAATCTGAATGAATAGTAGGTAATAGGTAATGCAAAATACCGGAAAACAAATCTACCAAATTCATGTATTTCTGACCCCCCGTCTATTACTGCGCCCTACGCAACATTTACAGTCACCAGCCGCCAATGATGTAGATATTAAGGAATCCTATTGCAGCCATAGTTCTGGTATCTAGTTCTGCTAAAGCCAGTACTCTCATGTCTGTGAGTGATGCAACTTGAGTGCCACAGAGCAACACCAAAGTCGTATTTGAACAGATATAGTGGAACACAATTATAGCAGGGGATTGGAATGGTTTGGAGAATCGGGGCACAGACGGTGAAGCTGAGGTCCAGTTAGGAATGGTGTTTTGTAGGCATGACAATCGCGTGTATAAACTATAAGCTTTCAAAAAGTGATGTTTAGCTCAGGTGTTACAAGGCCCACAGAGGAATGTGATAATGTGATGTGACTCTCTACTCCACAGTTGCATACATTCTTCTGTCGGGGAAAGCTTACCAGAAGTAGGCCATCACCTGCTCTTGGATCAACACCCATGTTTCGCCGAAGTCATCCGATTTCCACAACTACAGCGGCACAAGGTAAAGGACAGGGAGGAAAGAGAGAGAGAGAAGACATACAGTAAAAGGGTGAGGGGTGCATGTTGGGAATCTAGGTCAGTGCCCATTTCTACTGTAGGTCTGCGTGTGACGCCTTGAGAGAGAGGGCTGTGGAGGAACACTGTTTGGAGAACCAGGCTGGCAGTGGACAGTGAATCAGTTATTCCAGCGACTACTCTATACATGGGATCGGGGTACAAGATACAACAAGTAACAAGAACACACTACTACTAATGACTGACTCCAACAAGAGATCTAAATGGAATGTACTTTTAGATACTGTTATATAGTGAAAAAAATCCAAGAATATCGTAATAGGACAAAAATATTTAGATAACTTATTTTTTAAGTGGGCCTTGCAGCCTTGCGTTGCAGAAAGGTTTGTGTGAAGCCTGCAGTAAACTTGAACAAAGAAATCTCTCAGCAGCCCTAGAAGTATATATTTAAGAAGCAACCGATGTACAAAAAGATGTGGAAAAATCTCTCAAAATCATGTGGTGTATTCATTATTTTTTTTGTGTCTAGCTGATGAAAACAGCAACCATTGGGATCTTTGCATCAGCGGTGATGAACGTCAAAATTATTAATTTATCAAAACTATTACGGGGGGGGGGGCCCAGCTGAGCAGCTTTTCTTGAGAGTGAGTGAGTGAGTAAGGGAATGTGTGTGAGTGTTTATCCTTTGGTATCCCCGTCCCCCTGATCTCCAGAAGGTGTTCATTGTGCTGCAGACGGGCTACAGTCCAGCAGTGCAACCTGACCCCCAAAGCTTCTGAATACATGCAGATACGAGCTGGAGGGGAAACTAAATATCTTCTTAACTCCAGCGTGACAATGCAGGACAGATGAGCAGGTCTCAAGCCTCACCACCCTCTTTCAAATATGCTGTGTGGCAACACTTTTGACTCAGCGTTCAATGCGATGACGAGGGTAGGAAGACCGTAAAAAACGCGGTACGGTCTGCAGGCATTGCTTTGCCACGGTCGGCCCCTCGAGTGGAAACACTTCTAACATGATGTCTCATTGACACCGCTGTTAGCCGGCCACTTGTCAGCAAAACCCTCTCGTTAGCATAGCCCACTCGTTTCCAACAACACTTTGCGAAATTGAAAACGAACTGTACCTAGAGAGACGCCGTACCTAGCTCTGTCCACCGATAGTTGGACCTCAAGTAGCTCACTTGATTTTGCACTTTATGTTGAAGGCAGAGACCTACAGGTTGTCACAACTAGGAAGCAGAAGCACTGTAAATTGTTGCTTTTAATTTGAAACAATGCTTATGCTACTTTTAAGCCAGAGGCATATGGAATAAATGATGAAAGCCTGGAGGAAATTCTAGCGTCAAAAATGTTTCCATCAGAGATCAGTGAATAGACAGATGGACTCAATGTAAAGGTAATTCACGGAGGAGGGGGACTATAATCAGTAGGCATGCATTCTTTAATGCATCCATGTTTGAAAGAATAAACTACCTCGGTACAAAACTGAAATGGCTTTGTGTGTGTACAGTCCGTCAACTCAATGGTTTGTATTATTATTTATGTGGTGTGAAAAGCAATGAAAAATGGTAATGTTCAATTCAATGTAAAAGGAACTTTTATCAGGCATACTGCCATCTTTCTGAATGGAAAGTTTTATTTCTCAATAAATTAAAGAGTTAATTGGTAAATGGGTGATTATAAAAGATACCATAAACAGTTACCGTTAGCA
This sequence comes from Melanogrammus aeglefinus, assembly GCA_900291075.1. Classification (NCBI taxonomy): domain Eukaryota; kingdom Metazoa; phylum Chordata; class Actinopteri; order Gadiformes; family Gadidae; genus Melanogrammus; species Melanogrammus aeglefinus. The sequence continues at coordinate 9,259 of OLKM01000031.1, read as the reverse complement.
TACACAGTGTGTGGTGTTGGACGTGTGTGGCTGCTACCCGTTTGTTGGGCTGGGGGCTGAGGTGTGTGTGCTTCTGCGTGGCGTTGGGTGTGTGTGCATGCTACCTGTTTGTTGGGGTGGAGGTTGTCGTAGGCCAGCACCAGGTGGGCCTGCTTGTTGTGCAGCAGCAGGTCGGTGGGCCTGAAGGGCAGGGGGAAGCCCTGCACCGTCTTGCAGAAGTCAAATGTGTTCCACAGGTACGAGTTGGTGACGTCTGCAAACAGGTACTGAAGGCCAGCAAGGGGAGAGCCATAGGGAGGAAAAACACAATGATAAGCACACTTTTTACATTTGCTTGTTTCTACTTGATCAGATTTCAGATTCAGATCTTTCAGTCACTTGAGGGTCCAATGGCCGGTTCAGACTACACGATTTCAGCCCGATTTTGCCCCGATTCTTTCGTCGCAGACAAATTTGCGAATCGTACACGATTTTGACAGGTCGGCGACAAGACGAGGTCTTGTAATGTGTCATGTTGCCGATCTGCGATGTTTTCGTCTGCGACGTTCGAAAGCCCCATGACGAAAAGTTTGGCATGTCGGAATTTTCTGGGGAATCGCATGACTTAGCCAACATGAGGGAACCCCACCCCCAGTTGCGTGAGGGAACCCTACGAACAGCTGGAGCTCAGTGTTTACCAACTGACTTCACTGCACTACGCTGAGTACACAGTAACTACTACAAAAAATGAATGCGATCAATAGCAAGAAGAAGAATGCTAATGAAGAAAACGAGAGAAAATGGAACAACATAATGGAGACAACTTTGGTTGAAATGCGGCAGTATATTTGTATCGCTCGTCACTCGTAACGCAACTACTGTGAGGAGTTGCTGCATTGAGCAGATATAAAAACTACTGGAACCTTTATGACAAAAATGTAAAAAACATTTATGTCAGTTCTAAACCTTTGATTTTCAAAATATCTTGTAAACGTGAATGATACAAAATAAAGAGCATCGCACCCTCGAATCTTGTAGTGTGGCCAGAGTCTTCCGACGAGACAACGCCCGATTTCCTGGCTCTGTGATCGTATCGTGTGACATGTTAAATCGTGGAGGAATGTCTGAGAATCGTGTAGTCTGAACCGGTCATAAGGCCACTCTGGCAGTTGGTGCACATTCTTTTGTTTAAATCTCGGTTGAGTAAAGAGGGTTAATACGAGCCTACTAAATCAGCCCCAATTGCAATGCATCGGGTTAAGAATCAGGGTTTAACAAGAGATCTTCCTGGAATTGGACTAAAACTCCATTGCCATTCTTAAGCTACCAACCAACATCCTTCATATTAATACCGCCGCTGACACACACCATACAATGCACACACCTTCGTTTCTGATCCCTTACTCACATCAAATCACTCCTAAAGAGCAGCTAGACACTAGCATCAGCAGGTGGGTGGGACAGCACCAGGGTACACAGGTCACTGCAGTTTTCCTTTCCGGAATGCAGCTGGCAACTTCATCAGTTCAGCATGTAAGCATCAGAACCACCTGGAATGGTTTCCCATCATAACCCCTGTTCCCAACCAGTTCCGTGAGATGAAGGGCTGGGTCACACCTCGGGCCACAGGGGTCAGTGGTCAGCTCTGGGGCCTCAGAGCCATACGGTCAATGCAGAGGACAACCAGAGAATCACCCAGAGAGTCACCCCTGAAGACCTTGGCCATAACCGTTTGGAGCATGGTCTCTCACATGTGGAGACCAGAACAGGCTCATAAGACCACCCTGGCAGTTGGTGCACATAACCTTTGGCCTAAGATCGTGGACATGTTCATCTGTGTGGCAGCACAATGCTCCCAGCAAGTGAGGACGGGTCAATACAGAGAGAGTGTAATAGGATTAATAAAGAACATCTCCTTCTTTAATCCATAGGCTGACCTGAGGGCCAGCAGGTGAGCAAGAGCTGGCTGCCACTTACAATAGCACGACATGTCAGGGAGCTGCATCCCTCCCTGCTCTGAGCGTTGTTACACACTGCCTTCCTGTGATCATCACCAGCATTACCAAAGGCAATACAGCAGCGCAATGGCGCATTATTATTATTTTTATCGTTTACATTTGTTTTTCATTGAATTGGTTTATTGGAACGGCCAGCACCTTAATGCAAGCAGGAGGAGGGGAGTGTGCGTGTGTGTGTGTGTACAAAGTGCAGCAGGACAGACGTGCCCCTTGTCAAGCAGAATGTCTCTCACCCTCTTGTTGTCCGCTGGGCTGTGGTAGAACTGGGCGATGACCTGCTTGCGGTCCTCCTTGGCCCCAGACAGGCGGAAGCGGTCCGAGACCAGCACAAAGCTGGTCCCGTAGTCGTAGGACACGTACACCTGGGCGGGACGAGGAGAGCAGGAAGAAGAGGGGAACGAGAAGACGACATGTCAAGGTTAGTCAGCAAACATGCTAGCAATACTAATTGTAAATTCAAAAGATCTAAAAAGGTCAAAAGATTGATGGATTAAAACCTGAAGAAATAGCGGGTTAACTGTGTGTGTGTGTTTGTGCGTGCATGCTCACAGAGCTGGTCTTGGAGCCCGTGGCCCCGGCGCTGTCCCTGGCCAGGGCCACAATCACGTTGCTCTTCTCGCCCGCCCAGTGCACCACCATCTGGTTGTGGGAGTCATTCAGGTTGGCCTGAAGGAAACACAGGACACTCTTCCTGAAGTAACATGTACGAGTGGGGCTGATGACGAGGGTGAGCCACACGGCGGTCCATGACAAAGCCATGCGGCGTGTGAACACACTGGATCCACGTAAAAGATGGTCGCCTTCCATCAGGTCAGTGGAAATCTAGACCAATCCAAGAGGAGCAAAGATCTCCACATGCTATATTTAAAAAAAAGGCTCACCTGCGGAAGTGCCATTTCCAATCTCTGAAACCACCTTTAGCTTTTTATTCAACACAATTGCTTTTATAAATAATAATAATAATAATAATAATATCCATTGCCTTACCAGTTATCCAAGTATAAACTAATGTGTTCCAATCTCTTGTCTGTGCCTTTGAAATACTGAAGAATAATTAACTGTTGTCTACTGGGGCACACCGTAGACATGTCCCATTATCTCATGGTTCATGAAGACTCTGCAGGAATCCAGCAATCCCAGTTTGCTAGGTGTTGTGATCAGATATGGATGAAGAGGTTGATGGGTGAAAATACAGTGTTAAATGGAATGTTTCACACAGTACATAAGCAGCCTGTGCTTATGATGAAGTTGCTATGCTACCTAAACTATGTGGCCTGTCCATCACATTCCCAAGCAGAGGTTAGGGTTAGGTTAGGGCCTTAGCGTAGCTTCAACAAGCAGGTGAAGGCAGCCCCTCTCAGTTGGGAAGCTAGTTAATGGAAGCTTTAAGTAAAACGGTGGGCCGCTGCAGATGTTACCAGCTAACTGGTTGGGTCTTCAAGCGCAGGCGAGGCACAAGGGGATTTCTTTTTTATGATCTAATATATATATCAGTCGTGCCATTGTGGGTGTTGATGATTAATACGAAGAGCGGACCACTTATTGTTGGCGAGTTTCACAACAACAGATGCATCAGAACCAGTGGGTTGAAGTAAGAGAAAGATGTTTTTTGTCTTGTGATACAAATCATCATGATGTGCTTTTCACACAGGGTGGGTCTTCTTGGCTACTTGGCAGGAACTCAGTTCTCCTGAGCCGGCACAAACACAGTCATGCCTGAGCAGACATCATGCCTACAGCCCTGGCCAAACATGGAGAAGCTAGCATCCAAAACCACCAGCTCCACGTCATCCATGCATTCATTGTGTGTGAAGAAAGGCTTCTCTTACAAATGTATCATGAATTTAGGATATATAATTATGCGCATGTTTGTTTAATATTCGCCTTAATACGCTTATGATGCTAGAGCGTTCAGAAGTATGGAACATAATTTGTGCCCTTGAGAAATAAGATAAATATATATGCTATGGGTGCTTGATTATGGAAAAATCATGATCACGATTATTTTGGTCTATTGAAATCACGATTATTCAAACGATTATTTTTGAGTTTGAAAACATGATGCATTTATTCAGCATGTCCCTAAAATAATGTACAGATATGTATTCGGCTGTTTTTTTTCAACAAAAAATAAATTGAAAACTCGATTATATCAGTTTTGTGATCGTTACGCTAAAATCTAAAATCGAAATCGAGATCGAAATTAGATTAATCAGCCAGCCCTAGTAAATTTAAAGCTGGATTTAACTGAATCCAGCTTTAAGTTGGTTAAATAAAATAAAGTAAATGTTTAAATTGAACAAATTGAAAAGATTGTCTTCATATTGTTTGCATGCAATGCATCACCTATGGAGTGTCACACTAAAAATGATCTTGAACACATTTGTAATGGAGTTACATTCTGTGTTCCATCTACATAAAGAGTAACCGTCTGCCCCGAAATGACTTTAAAAAAAAGGGACGGTGTACTACGTGAGATTGATACAACAACACAAGCAATTGACAATCAGAAATGTTCAGATATGGAAAAGTAGTTCAGAGAGCTGCCTTAAACAGGAGTGTGGAGTGTGTGTGTGTAGTTGATGGCCACTTTAAGCAGCTTCACCTGGCCCAGGTCAGACTGAAAGGCTCTTGGGCTGGGTGAGGCTCCACAACTGTGGTGCATTGACCAATCAATGACCAATCAATGCACCCCATGGTAAACTGTCAAAGCAGGTGTTTTTTCTTTAAACACTGGAGAGCTTGGCTTGTATCAAGCAGATGACCGGTTCTCAAACTTATGCGGTCCAAAACGAATAGAGATCGTGGTCTTCAACATTGAGCTGAGCTGAACAGAGACTGGACAGGGTGACCAGGATGCCTCAAGCTGTGTCTTTTAGCAGGGCTTGACCTACCGGGAGGGAGCAGGATAACGTTGAGGTTGATTGTGGAGTTCCGAATTCCACACTGACCTGTGAGTGTGGGCAAGGCCGACTGGTGGTTTTTTCATTTCAAAAAGATCTAAGATATTTAAATCAAAGAAACATCTGTGGATGGTTAAGTGCCATCTTATTCTTTTCCTATATTATTTGGGACTAGATCAGAAAGGATTAAGTCAGCGATGGAGCCATTTCTTTGACTACTGAACTGAATGGTTTTGTCGTACTAAATGGTGATAAATAAATATATAACTAGAGAGGTCACCGCATGCATTTTCTGAAGAAAATGCGTGTGTGGTTACATGAGCCAGCTTGCTGTTAGCGCAATATTCTGTGAGCATTCCAACTCTAGTATCACTAATTCGCGAGCTTGCCAAGCTTTTAAGTCCCTGAGGTACTTTTGAAGCGAACAAATGGGGCTGAAGGTTTTTTCTTAGATTTTGAGTTATAGCGCCCCTGTCGTCGAAATGGTTCTTTCCCTTTTTTGAGACCTATGTGCGGTTTCTAAAAGTGTACCATTTCGACAACTGAATAATTCACCTTCCAGAATGTTAAAGTCAGTGTTACAATCCCATTATAAATAGCTTGATGAGCTCCTGAAACAGTGGTTATTTTAAGTCATTTTTTCCATGATCGGCGCAAATATTTTGCATTACCTGAGTGGGATGTCCTTGATGGGCTGCCAAAAACTATAGATCTGAGGAATACTGAAGCGAAATTGTCATTTATTGAATAATGGCGACTCAGTTGCCCTAGTTGTTCAAAATTAACAGAATTAAAAATGGAATATCACCAGATGCATAATTTAATCCACTACTATGGGAGGCTGCGACGCTAGCATGATAGCTCAAATTCAAGCTTTAGGAGTGCTCTGTGGGTGGAACATTTCTTTTCTGAGCAGATGGATCCCCTGTGTGGCTCTGGAATGACCACAGAGGGGATCCATACGCTCATCTCCTTCTGAGCGGATCCCCTGTATGGCTCAGAATTACCAAACAGGTGATCCATCCACTCATCTTATTTTATCGTGATAGATATTAATATTGACTTATGGGCCAGTCTTTTTGCCAAGAGTGACACATAAGCTCACAGACCACATGTTCAAATCCAGGAAGGAACAAACATTGTTTGCCAATATGTGCAACCACGACTCAGCAAACGGTTTGAACAATAGGGAGATGTGTGTCTGACCACTAGGGTTTATATGGTACTTTGTTTCTTGGACCTAAACAGTCCCTTGTTTGGACCAGAGGGAATGGGGAAACCCTTTTTTTACTATGTTTTTGGTATAGAAAAAAATTCATCACCTTTTTTACAAGGAAATTTGCCTCTTTAGCTAGCTTTTTTACAACAGAGGTATTTTAGAATCAAACCTATGGGCTTGATGCAAGCAGGCAGAACAGCAGGCTGTCTCTGTGATTTGCAATGGGCTTTTTGACCACGGTGGCAGATGTGCATCGAAAGATTGTCACTAGAAAAGCTTATTTATGCTTCTGGATTTATCCTTTATTGGGTTGTGTTAGACTCTCATGCAAATAATCTTCATGGGGATCTATGGCATTCAGTTACTTATCTTGGATATTCAACTATAATTTGTTTTGTGCACTTGTTCAGTGTGTAAATGTTCACAGGGCAAGGATCGCACTGCAAATGCAAATGTTGGCAGTTATATTCTACTTCATAACAGAATAGGGTACCAGAAAATAGAAATCTCCGATAGGCCGCCTGGCTCGGACTTTCACTGCAAGAACAGACAAGGTTACTGCCAATGCAGGCCTACTGAATAACTGACACATTTTTTTACAGTTTTGTTTTAGTTTCAATACGGTTTGGCTCTTAGTATGAATGGCAATTCATGATAAGAAAATTAGTATGGCCTACTAATCTCTAAATGAATACTGGAACTGGCAAGATCAGTTCCAAAGAGGTTGCATCACAGCAGTCAATTCTTGTTTAGTGTTTCTATTCTCAGTATATACATATCATTCATTACAATCGGGACAACCCCTTGATTATACCAAGTGACTTACTCTCTCTCGTTTAACAGACAGCTTCAGTTTTGGGGATGCTTTGCAGAAAGGTAAAGATTGGAGGAGAAATGACTCGAGGGAACCACAGATAGGCTGGTTAACCACGGCGTTGAATGACAGATCCCTGATGGGAGGAGAAGAATAAACAATCTGGGAAACGACCACTACCGGGGAACTGCATTCTTGGAACCAGAATGTGAACACTGTGAGAGTAACGTCAAGCCCCCCCCCCCCCCCCCCCCCCCCCCCCCCGTAACACATGAGTGTCAACTAAAACCATTTCTTATTTCTTTCTCAATTCAGCGGTGGTCAGAGATTCCCAGATGTTCTGCAGGAAATGGCAACGCATCTTGTGTGTGTGTGTGTGTGTGTGTGTGTGTGTGTGTGTGTGTGTGTGTGTGTGTGTGTGTGTGTGTGTGTGTGTGTGTGTGTGTGTGTGTTACCTGTCCATACACCTTGGGCAGGGCCGACACGGCGGCCCCGCGGCGGTTCCTGATACGGGGTCCGGTCCCGCGCCCCCCCCGTCCCCTCTGGCCGCACGCCGCGGCGGCTTTGTCGCAGTTTGGGAGCAGCAGCGCCAGTCCGTCTGATAAATCCAACGTCTGCGTTCACCGTTATAAATCCTCTGTCTTGTGGTAGCCTGTGTCGTTCCTCTTGGCGAAGACGCAGTGTGGATGCCCGTACCGCCACTGCAGACACGAAGAAGAGACACACGGTCCATCGGAGAGAGGAGCGCATCCCGCCGTCCTTCGCCGTCGCCATGTTTGTGTTCATGTTGCTGATGAGGTCACCGACAAGCGCGCCTGCGATTGGCCGCTGGGGATGAAGAGCAGCACGACGCCCACCATAATAAAAACATGAAATACAGCCTCCCACTATACTGGCATCACGAATTTAAAAAACTAGGCTATATCATTTAACAAATTAAGTATGTAGGCCATGGAAAATAATTTTTCCTTTTGTCTTTCTGTTCTTCTCCATGCTTTATTCAATGTGCATTGCCTTCAAATATTCAAATATTATGATCTGATGTAAGCAGAAATGAAAGTATGCTTACATTTGTAAGTTTTAAATTCTAAAATGATATGAACATATCTCTTCTATTCAGTGACAAGCAGAAAATGTACAAAAAGAATATTCAAGTTAAGTAAGAGGATTATTTTAATGAGGTAGGGAGTAGATGGAGCTGCTGACATAGAAACAATTGGCGCTTTTCCACTACACCTTTCCAGCACGACTCGCCTCGACTCGCCCGAACTCGCCTGGTTCTTAGCGTTCCACTAGGGAAAGTACCTGCGTTACCAGTACGATTTAGTACTGCTCTTGAAGGTTCAAGCGAGTCAGGCCGGACTAAATGTGACGTCGACACACTGCGGCCGCGGATTGTCAGGCGAGAGTCGTCACGCGTCTCATCTTCGGCTTCATACTGCTGTACGGGCTTCCAAAACTCTCTGTTACTTTTCTGTTGTGTTTTGGTCTCGCCGCCTGCCTGCACCTTATCCTGACGATCTTCTTTTGGGCTTTGTTGTGACAAAAAGCCACAGAACGACAGCAAGTAACACCACTGCCTCCATGTCCTCCATTGTTTGTGTTTGTGTTTGTGGCGCGCATAGAACCATCTTGTGTCACGCAGTTTCGCACCGTCGTGCTATGGACGACCCGCCCACGTTGAGTAGGTACTTTTTGTAATGGAAAAGGGAACTGCCGAGTCGAGTCGAGCCGAGGCGAGGCGAGTCGAGGCGAGTCGTGCTGGAAAAGTGTAGTGGAAAAGCGCCAAATGATCACCTGGGTGGTGCTCCTACGTCATCACATGAACCCCATGGGGGAATGATGACCATGGTGGTGCTCCTTTGTCATCACATGAATCCCATGGGGGAATGATTACCTGGGTGGTGCTTCTACAGCATCACATGAACCCCATGGAGGAATGATCAGCTGGGTGGTGCACTAACAGGCCTACGTCATCACATGAACCCCACGGGGGAATATTCACCTTCTTGACAGGTTAATGAGGTCATTGTGTTAGAGCAGCTCGCGCTGGTCTAAACTCGTTGGTCCTACCGTCTGGTTCACTGCGACGTGAGTCAGCAGGTTCACTGAGGAACGTCACTGGGCCGGGTCAATGAGGAGCGTTACCAGGCCGGTTCACCGCAACAAGGGTTCACTGAAGTGCATAACCAGACCGGTTCACCAAAGAGCGTTAACGTGCGGTTCACTGAATAGGGTCACCGCCGATCATCGCTGAGTTCGCGTGCAGTGTTTTTATCATTCTCCAGCCTTCCGGTGTTTAAATAATATGTTAACGTCAATGTTC
>OLKM01000030.1:766354-791354 GCA_900291075.1 Melanogrammus aeglefinus | reverse complement strand
GGACGTATTGATATTGACCAAAGTCGAAGGGCAGAACGGGCGGCACGGGCCAATGGCTGGCTACAACGTTTTGGGTCACACTGCTGTATAACTGCCATGGCAGATTGAAACAAAATATGTCCTCTTCTCTGTGAAATGACCCAAATCGATCAATCTGAGAATAGCTCAGTGACGTTGGATACGGTGATACAGCCCCCCTTCACAGCGATTCAGCCTGTAGCCTAAACCTGTACAACTAGCATACAGCAGTTAGTGTGTCGGTGCCGCGTTCCTCGTGGTTGAGACGAAGCGAGCAGTGGCGAGAGAGAGCGGAGGGAGACAGAGATGCTGGAGGGGGGAGGGACGGGGTGAGGAAGAGAGGTCAGTCTCGGGGGAAAAAACAAGACAAGTGTGTAATATCCTCCTCCCCGTGTTCACCATCGACTTTCTCCGCTCCGCCATTCGTCCTGGTGCCATCTTCCCCTCTGCCTCACCTTCCCCTCATCATTCTCTCCATTACTGCACCCCTCCCGTCACCACCGCGGCCGTCGCCCGTTATCCCCCCCGCGCTTTTTCATTTCCTCACACGCACAAACACACGCGGCTCTCAGAACTTCTCCTCCCTCACTCCATCTCTCTCTCTCTTTCCACTGCCCCCCTCCCTCCACCACCTCCTCCTTTTCCTCTATCATCTTTCTCCTCCTCCCCCTCCACTTCCTCCTCCTCCTCCAACTCCTTTTCCTCCTCCACCACCTCCTCTTCCTCCTCCACCACCTCCTCTTCCTCCTCCACCACCTCCTCTTCCTCATCCACATCCTCTTCCTTCTCCACCACCTCCTCCACTCGATTACCAGCGTGGTCATTAGTTTGTGTGGAGCTCCGGAAGGTTCCGGGGACCCGGGGCTCCCAGAGCGTTTCCTAATCATCCATTTCAGTTATTCTTGGTCATTATCTCGTCTTCCACAAAACACCACATGGACGCTAATCTGCCATGTTCTGACCGAGCAACAATCCCCCACTCTCTGTGTTGCGCACACACACACACACACACACACACACACACACACACACACACACACACACACACACACACACACACACACACACACACACACACACACAAATGCTCCCAAACACGTGTACACACATATACACACACAAACAATCTCTCTCACACACACACACACACACACACAAACCCTCCCAAGCACATGTACAGACACACACACATTCACACACACACACACACACACACACACACACACACACACACACACACACACACACACACACACACACACACACACACACACACACACACACACACACACACACACACACATCCAAGCACATATACACACACACACACACACACACACACACACACACACACACACACACACACACACACACACACACACACACACACACACACACACACACACACACACACACACACACACACACACACACACACACACACACACACACACACACACAGATTACTGTCCTCTGGAATCATGACTTGTTGTCTGCCAGTGTGTCTTGCCGAGGGGGCTGAGTGTAGCTGTGTGTATCTGTGTACATGTGTTTATGTGTCTATGTGCTTTAGAGGGAGAGAAAAGAGAAAAACAACACCAGCAACAATAAATGATGTTGGTGGGAGAGATAGCGAGAAAGAGGATGGGATGAAGAAGAACAAGGGATTCAAGAAGGCAAAAAACCTTTCAAAGAAATGCTACAAATTAATAAAAAATATGTGTGCGTGTGTGGTGTGTATGTCTCATGGCACCAGCAACGTAAAGTACCCCATTAGCTCAGGACCACAAAACACATTGTGTGTGTGTATGTGTGTGCGAGTGTGGGTTTCAGGGCACCCTTGTCACACAGTATCTGAGCCACTCCTCAACTCTCCTTCTCCAGACAACACAATGTATCTTGGCCCTCTCTCTCCGACAGGAAGGATATTCTAGTCCTGTCCCTGTGACCAATGACGACCAAATGCTGTGTTTCTATAGCGCTGCTGGACCCGCTGCCTGCCATGTCTCGATCCTGATGAATCAACACCGCCACAGCTCAAGACGGGGATGTTAACGCAAGCCAGGAGATGACCGTAGGCTGTTGGTGTTAAAGGTAGTGTAGGGAAGATAAAAGAGCTATTATTTGAGTGTAATTGGTTCGAAATGGCATTGGCATCTGTTAGCTATACGTGAGTGAAAAACACTGTGAGAGTATCAGTTTTGAGTTAGCTGTGCCTGCCTCTGTATGATACAATTTAGATTTAAGATAGCTCCCGATTCCTTTCTGACCAATCAAGGTATCTCTTCCATGATTGGTTATGGGAATCCATGTTGCCTGTCCATCAAGGGTGGAAGAAATGTCCCTTCCCAATGGCAGAGAAACGGAGGAAAGGAGTACGGAGGGAGGGGGTTACTCATGGTTGTTTAGTTTTAAAATCGTGCTCTTTCGCTCTCCCTCTTCACAGCTCTCAAACGTACCTAAAGCCTCTTTATTGTGTTTCTTTATCCATCAAATGAAAGCATATGTGAGTGCAATCAGAGCGAGTAAAGGGACAAATAGGAACAATATAGACAGAAATGTCTATAGGCGTCCCAGAGCTAGATGCCCTAGCCCCCCCCATGAGATGGATGTGAATTCAGTGTGGGTCGCTCTGGACCAAGGGGCTGAGTGACTATACCGTAAATGAAGTGAACGAGTGAATTGAATAGAGAGGAAGGGTGATAGAGAGGAAGGGTTAGAAAGTGAGAGAGGATGGGATAGAGAGAAAGAGGAACAGAGATGAATGGCTAGAGAGAAGTAGACAAAACACAGCGATAGAGAAACCGATGGCAATCATGTGTACAGATAAATGGACAGAAAGGAAGGAGGGTTTTTTGAAGAGTTTTTTTGTTCAGGGTCTGGCCTCAGAGTCCACAGAGAGTTCAGCCCTCACCCAGAGGTTCTTAGTGGCACGGCCAAGAGAGGGACCCTGGCGCTGGGGCACAACGCAGGGCCTGTTCCCCTCCCCACAGCCTGGAGGGACCAGGCCCATCAGAGCCCGAGCATGCTGGCGGGGATGGAGGAGTGAGGACAGGGTGAAGGGAGTGCATGTTTGTGATAGTGTTTGTGTGTGTGTGGGTTTTTGTGTGTTTATATGTGGTTGGGGTTGTGGGTGTTTTTTTGTGTGTGTGTGTGTGTGTGTGTGTGTGTGTGTGTGTGTGTGTGTGTGTGTGTGTGTGTGTGTGTGTGTGTGTGTGTGTGTGTGTGTGTGTGTGTGTGTGTGTGTGTGTGTGTGTGTGTGTGTGTGTGTGTATGTGTACGTGTGTGTGTGTGAGGTGCTTTCCCAGTTCGGAAACAGCTGTTTTCGACTTCGTAAGAAAAAGGAAATTAAATATGTGCACATTGCCATATTCTCCCTCTGACCTTGTAACAATGTGAATCTCACACAGACTTTCAGTTTGGTCAGCATTTTCCACATCCACATATTTCTGTTGTGGATGAGAGTTGTTTGACACTTACAGCTTCGAGTTTAACCTTACAGTCAGGGAATTTACTGCAATATCGATGGTTTCTGAGATTGATTGTTACCTACGCTGGTAACTTCAACCCAAAGGTAAAGCCTGGCACATAATCTAACCCTCTTCTTAGCAGATGTTATTGCAATTTAAACTGAGAAACTGGGGTCAAAGCAGTTTTGGCAGGTGGGTTGAATGAATGTTGCGAATGAACCAAACGTCCGATATTTCTGTCACAGCCACCTGGAAACACACAGTCATACATAAATAAGAACCTGCTCTGTGTTTAAATGAGTCCTGGGATGGCGTGCCAGTAAAAATAGTTTAGAACAGTAATCGGGTTACTATGCCTAATGTAGTGATTAACTCATGTGGAAGTAGGTCAAAGTGTAACTTAACACAGTGCACCGCACCAGTGAATTAAAATATTAACACCATGATTAAGATTGTCTTGGGTTCGAATAAACAAGAGCCTTTTTGTTTATGGGTGTGACTCTTGCTCTAACATGTGATCGTATAGGGTCTCAAGGCTTCAACATCAAATATTGGTAAACCAAATATGAATGGTGCCCTTTAAACAAACACCCACCAAAGGCATGATTTCTCCTAAAACTTCCTACATTACACAAAATGTGCTGAAAGGCGCTTCAAATAAAGCTCATCTGATGACAGTTGATAACAGATCATTAGTTGTAGACCTTCACACTTAAATAAATAAATATGCATATATATATAGCAATAACTGAAATATATTCTCCCAGCTCTTTCTCTCACACTCGCACGCACGCACGCACGCACGCACGCACGCACGCACGCACACACACACACACACACACACCACACACACACACACACACACACACACACACACACACACACACACACACACACACACACACAGTAAGGCATACGAGCAGCAAATCCTAATAGGAAATGGAGGAAAATAAACTAATTACAGTGACTAGCAGCACTGATATAAAACACTTATAATAACCTCTGACAATAACGTGTCAAACCCAGTTGACCAAGAAGAAGGGTTGAATCAATACCCAGCATGCAATCTGACAGACAGGAAGGTAGACAGCTAGGACAGACACACAGGCAGGAAGTCTGTGAAATCATCAGTCATCGTGTTACTCGACCACACGCTGATTGACATCTTCTGGATAGAAAGGTGCTGCTCCGAAATGGTGAACTGTTAGCATTGCAGGTTTAGCACGTCAACTAAATGATCAAACAGTACATAGATTACATGAATCCAATGTCACTTACTCAAACAGCTGTTAACATGGTTGTTATTCTGAGGAGGCTGTAAATAATCGGTTCACGTTGAAGTCACAATTAAACTGTCCTTGAGGCAGAAAGGTAAAATAACCTTATATTATAAATATAAACTCATGTGTGCATATTCATCAGACAGCAAATGGTTACAAACCCTTTTTCTAGAAGTTTGACCTATACCAACGATGGAAGATAGGAAGACTAAATAGAACATGAAAATGAACGTATAGTAATTATATTTAAAAAAAACTCATCTATTTCTACCTAATATAGAAGTATTTCACTCAGATTGTAAATTCTAACTGCCACCCACAGCGTCCAACCACGAGATAATATGACGCAAGGGTCCGCAACACTTTAATTAACAGTTTACTGATAAGCGTCCTCACACACACACACACACACACACACACACACACACACACACACACACACACACACACACACACACACACACACACACACACACACACACACACACACACACACACACACACACACACACACACACACACAGGATCTCAGAGGGCCTGAATTCCAATGGAATTGATGGGAGATAACCTAGCTAGGATAAGCTCCAACACAAAAGACACAGGAAAAGGAAGGAGAATAAAAGATGTTAAGACAGCAATCAGTCTACTTTATCTTCCTCCTGCTAATTGATAATTAGTCAGACATTAATTTGGGGGCCAGCACTCATCTCCTATCTCATAAGGAACTTTTTTATCAACGGTGTAAAATGTTGCGCTAAGCTAGTGTGTGCATGTTAACGACTCACCTTGTGGGCTAAAGGGATGTCAGCAGAACTGTTTCTCATGACGTGACTTTAATTAACCTGAAGAGAAGCGTTGGGAACTTTTAAACAGCATTAAGAAAAAGCAGTCTGTTAAACAAGGACAACATCTTTTTTGTATTTTTGTTAAAACAATTTAATTGTATTGCCAAACAAATGTTCCAAAACATAAATAGATATGAAATACAGCATAAGTTGATCTGGTCATTAAGCAATCCATTAGATACAAATAAAAGATTGTGATTATGTTAAAAAACAAAACATCCATCGATAGATTTTGGTGTTTTTTTAAACGATTCTTATAAAACGTCATTGATTTGCTTCCTTCAGTCTATCGGCATGTAGGACAATTTAAAACCAGAACTCTTGTTTATACATGACAAAATAGTATATTTATAAATGAAGTGGTCAGAATAGTACCTTTGATTATAGAAACACTTGTAAAAGTGGTATACTGCAGCATCAGGGAGACATACATTAAATGAGCTTAGCGGTGTGCTAAAGTGAGCTAGTGGGAAACCACAAGCCATCAAGCACAGATAACTGCATTTAGAAACATACACTTCAGATTTGGTTTCATATAAAAACGTAAACGATATAATTGTGTGGTGAGATTTTCCCAACTTCACATCGGAGACGGACATTCTCTAAACACGGCTCTACAAGCCTAGACAACAAACAGGAGAATATTGTTAAAAATGATATATATATATATATATATATATATATATATATATATATATATATATTATATATATATATATATATAGGAATACACATATAATTTGCTTGTGACATTGTGTTAAAGCAGAGCAGTTAGGACACGGAAAAAAAAGTCAAACACTAGAAAGTTTCACATCTTATACATCAACTCCAGCAAAACTACGATCACACGGGAGATTCAAACTTCTGTGGTATGGCCTGAGAACCAGACCCACCCAGACCTCGGCCGCTCGGTGGGTTGTCAGGATTCTAAATCAGAGCATGGGGGCACGCAGATACAGAGTGAGGGCTGGTGAGGACCACCAGCCCTGGTTCACTTGCAGGGTGCCACCCCAGGCCTTCTCTTCCCATCTAAACCCCCCAATGTCTCTGTGCTCTGGTACTGAATACTGAGACAGCATACGATTCTGTACATAGTTAGCATTAATGTCTCTAAACACGTCTTTAAAGGTCAGACTTTTAAAGAAAGGTTTCTATTTTCATTCGTAATCCTCACATTCTTTTACGTTGCTATCTTCCCCGACCCCATAAATCAATTCAGTAATTTTTTTCCTTCTTTCACTTTCTTCACACTTTCTTTCTACCTTCGTTCAACCTTTCTTTCGTTCTCTCTTTCTTCTGGACTATAGACACTACAACATATCACACATGGAGCCATCTATCAGCAACTGGTTAGTTCAGATTCGTGGTCCTATTAGTGGCAACACTTCTTCTAATCTTTGGCGCCGGTCTGAGAACACAGCAATCTGTGATCTAGATTTGAACATTGACGATGAGACATAATGATACAACAAAAAAAAAAAAAAACACACTGTAACTGGATACCCCACATTCTAGAACTATCAATAATTGGTTTTTGCATGCAACTCTGTCAAAACAAATGTGTTTGTGTGTGTGTGCCTTCTGAGCTGAGAACAGCCTGGACGCTGGCACACACACACACACACAGCCTGACTGTGTTCCAGTGCGAGCATAGAAAATAATTCACAAAATGTATTTCATACAAAAAGTACCAATGGCTAAAAACATTGTGGTTTGAAAAAAAAAAAAAAACGTGGACATTTCTATGAAGGAGAGGAATCGTATTGTAACATAGGTAGCCTAAACATTAATTAGCATTGCTAACTGCGGTAACACATTTCAAGGAGCTGTTACATAATTACATTCAAAGATGATGTTCACTGGCTAACTGATCAAGAGGGGTGTTGTTCAGGGAGTTTTAGTAACGGCAACTGATTAGATAGAGCTAGGAATGTTCAGGAAGATTAAGGGCTCTTGTTTAAAGATGTTTTCAAATATAAACTATAAATCAACCACTCTAGCAGTAGTTGATTCACAGTGTTTTGAACCATTAACATATCTCATCAGAAACTGTTTTCATAATACATGGTGTTCCTACAAGTACCTGGAAATCACAGAGATTCCTTACACCTCTTCAAAATACTGTACCAACGCCAACACATGTTAAAAGGGTTGGCTGAAAATATGCAAAAAATACATGACAAAAAAGAACTTGTTACATAGAGGATGAAGTGTCAAAGTGTACCAAAGTTGTACTTCAATCATACAAAGGCTAGCAGAATCCATTCTTACACGTTGCATAAAAGAAGATCAATCAAGGTGAATTTCACCTCCAATCTCTGGAATGAAAACCCAAAAGCACAATATGAGGATTTTAAAAGCAACATCGTTAATATAAGATTGATTTATGCATTTCTATGTACTTTATGTATTCAACTGAAATGTAATTATAGGTAAAATTAATCAACTTAATATATAAAATACTGTTTTGAATCCAAGACATTTACATTCTGACATTAATATGCCGCTATATCGTTTTTGAATGTTTCACATTTGCAGCGAATTGGACATAAAACGTTCTTGCATCGTTATTCCAAAATCATTCGATCCTAAGTTTACATCTGAATGGAAACTTGGATGTAAAGGACATGTGTGTTAAACAGCATACACGGCATGGTCGGGATTAAGGTAATGTATACCCTTTATGAACAGATATCTGCATATGAATGCATGATTGTTCAGCAACAGGTTTTGGTATCAGAAGCACTCTGGTATCCGTTAGTAAGAGTCGTGGAAGACGCAGATTACGGTGGCGCCACTTTTTTCATGTTATGCCAAAAAGTGATCATCAACAAACAAGTGATTGTATCAGCCTGTTTATAGGTCTACTTTCATCTGGATCTAACAGTGATCACGTGCACATAAACAGGACTTTATGTTGTGATTATATCGAAGGTATTTCTTTGTGAAACGTTGATGTTTCTTATTAGTGAATAGTCCAAATTATTCGATGTCCAAAGAAATGTTTGCAGTTGATAGCATAATTAGGCATGACATACTTGTTCATAAACAGTACTATAGCATTGCTCCGGATTTGTACATGTGTTTTGTATCTCTAATATGCTTGTTGAGGCCTATGTTTGGAAACTAGTAAAATTATTTATGGATGGGATATAGCTATATAAAATAAAGAAATGATCAATGATATTAACTATCATTATGACCCTTGTTTACTATTATCTCCATTGTTTGATCTGCTCCGGGCCCTAGATTATTACCAATCCCGGCCTTTTAACTGTTTTTACAACCCATCAAGGGCAGACAGCAACCGTTTCAGCAGGCGATCACTTAGAGGAACAGGTCGATGTGATAAGTGGGCGTGCCGGGTCGATCATACCAAGGGAGCCTGGCTGGCACGTAATACTGCATCATTAAAACGCTCATCAAATAACGTTCGCAATCGCTTTCACCTACGCCTTTTTCGGAGCCAGGGAAAACCCTGGGTGTTAGGGCATACACAAGATGTTTGGTTTGAACCTTCTGTTGGTCATAAAAATAACATGCATGTACTGGTACATTATTACACATATTATTATACGGTACAGCTACGGGTACATATATAAATATATGTATGCTAATCAATTTAAAGTGTTTTCCATCATTATTTTTTGTTACTCGTTACATCCTATCCTGTCTTTTTTGGGCTCATCCGACTTTGGTCGGAATACAATCTCAAACCTTATTGCACTGTAGGACAGGGACACAAAATCAATGAAAATACATAGATAGTAAAAAAGTACATGCTAGTAGGGCTGTTTTGCTGAAAGCTACTGCTGATGTTGCTGCATTCAGATGTGGAAAATATATTATTGAAACGCCCTAGCCATGCTAAAGCATGTGAATGTGGGCCTAGTTTCTTCCTGATGCTAACACCGCGGAGCACCTGTGCATGACTCCTGCTAGACAGCGGCGGTCATTGGGTTCTTCTGTCGAGGGTTGGGCTGGTTTGGGCGTTTCCCTCCGTCTCCCAGGTAACCGTACTGGTCAGGGACGGGCTCCCTCGGGTTCCTGGAACCAACGAGACAGACGAGTCAGTTTAGTTAAGTCAGCGATACAGGTGGAGCTGTTAACATCACACACTAACACAGCTCCAGAACCCGTTACACAACTCAAAGCAATGGGTCTTCCGTGTGTGTGTGTGTCTGTGTGTAGTTGAAGACCATCCATGCTCTGATCATTCTAATGTCCGCACTCTGATGTCAGAAGTCAGATGGCACTTCTGTGATTCCATCAATTTAAAAAATCGTGAACTGAAAGACGACATCATTCCCCCCGGTGTCATTACCCTCAGATTTCTAGTCTTCAAAACAAGGAAAGCATCGCTAAAAAAGGGAAACTGTGAGGCCTCGTACAATCAGATCAGCCTCAGACAGGCGGGACCAAGACAGAACAGCCTCAGACAGAACCGCTCTGGGCTACAGAGCCCCAGATAGGTGGCCCCAGACAGAAGAGCCTCAGGCTAAACTGCCCGGGGCCGCCCCCCCCCCCCCCCCCCCCCCCCCGCGCTCCGAGCCTGGAGGCTAAACATGAGACACACCACTACTGCTCCCCTCCCACCGCTGCACCCCCAACCCTTAATGTCCGGGTGTGAGACTAACACAGCTATTTGTTATCGCACTTCACCCCTCATATTTATTTAATAATGCAATCTAGCCCTTAAGTAGCAGCAACATCGCTGGAGCACGGAGCATTACTTTGATTTATTGCAAGAGGAGGGACACGTATAAGGACTTGGGTTTTCTGCACGTGCTCAGACCGTGCACCAGGGACACACAGCGCAGCAGGAAACTCTGCTCCATGTTCTGGTCGGATGGGCGCACGGCAACACTAACACGCACGGGGACATCCACCAGACATATTAACATAAATAGAGTGAGATGATACAGACACATAACCCTGGCCTTGGCTTGAAGCTACAACTCATCTCTGTCTCCGGAGGATTGGGCTTATTCGGTCCAAACAACGTCCCCCGACTTCACTTCACTCAGGGTCCACAGGTTCACACACACAGGTGCAGATCCAGGAGTCTGCTATCTGAGGTTACCATTGTTGTGTATAAAAAGAATAAACACAGATAAAGAAAACCCCTTTACATGTGATATCTCCTGTGTTTGCACTTCCACTAATCCCTTAAAAAGAAACCTTGTATTTCTGAATGCCATAGCTTCCCTGCACTCTGTCCAGTAGAAAAATATGTATTTTAAAGAAGGTTGTGGAGCGGTAGGACATTCTTTTTTGGTAAACCCTGGATGGCCTCCTTCGATCGTCCTCAGCCTGCCTTGTTGTGCGTCCCTCTGGGTGACAGTGTCTACTGGATGATCAAAGGTAGACGTTAAGCCGTGCCGTCTCTGACCTGCTGACCCCTACCTGTAGGGCCCTGCTCCTCCACCAGGGGCGCGGCTCATGGTGTCGTAGCGCTGGGCGCGGAGCGGAGGCGAGGGGGGAACGTCCTGCCTCACAGGGCCCCTCGGCGGGTGTTGGGGGGCCTGGGGGTGCTGGGGGGCCTGGGGGTGATGGGGGGCCTGGGGGTGGGGTTGGGGGTGTTGGGGTGAGTGGGGGTGCAGGGGGCCCTGGGGGTGGGGGTGGTGGGCAAGAGGGTGGGGTTGATGGCGAGGACTGGGCAAGAGGGTGGGGTTGATGGCGAGGACTGCGAAAAGCAAACAGAGCGAGAGAGAGAGAGAGAGAGAGCGAGAGAGAGAGAGAGAGAGAGAGAGCGAGAGGGAGAGAGGGGAAAGGTTTAGGTTAACGCTGTCCTTACACACACACATTTGAACAATGGCAGTCAGAGGTATGCAGGCAATACACCCAGACGTGACCCAACCCCGGGGTCAAGCGGTGCAGCGGGAAGGAGACGGCGGTGTCGACAAAATGACAGTCGAGGAAAAAAAAGGAAAAAAAAAAAAGAAAAAACGACAAAAAACAAGCGAGGAGGGTTCAAGTGGTGTTTAAAGCCCTCGGATAAGGCCTGCGGGGGCTAGTGCTCCGTCGCCGGAAATTTCCTTCAGACAAACAAGTCGGTTATTCATCGGAGAGTCATGAGTCAAGCCTCTCTCGGCCGGACGGCTCCCAGTCACTCGTGTTGTTTATGTCTGCTGTCCGTTAGGGCGCTGGGAGTCACGGCGGGGGGACCACCGAGCCTAGGAAATCAAACGCATGACACGGATCTAATCCGGTTCCCTCCCCGCTCCTCGTTATTGTCACTCGGGGAGCACATGACCGCCGCTCCTTTCAGCCGCAAATTCGCATCACACCTCCCCGACACTTCCAGTACACCGAATAAACAGAAGCCTGCAGGGGGACGGCCGCTTGTTTATTTAGACACGTTCTCACGGCGGCGGCGGCGGCGCCCGGGTATAGCGGCCGGTGCCGACGGCTGCCACGCCGCCCGGGTATAGAACAGATGGCCGCGGCGTGCCGCATCTAATGACAGGCTCCTCTTTCAGTACGGCTAGGCGGCAATCAGTCCTTTAGAACTGAGTTCTTATTAGATAATGATATTAATGGTATTCATAACAGGGCGCCGGATGGGTTCGGGTGGTGGTCGGGTGGTGGTCGGGTGGTGGTCGGGTGGTGGTCGGGTGGTGGTCGGGTGGTGGTCGGGTGGTGGTCCTATTTTGGAGGCGTTCAGGATCCTAAACATGTTTCTGGAATCAATGGCAGGAGCTTTGGATTCAAGTGTTTGAATGGATGAATGGATGAATGGATGAATGTATAGTCGGGTGCTTGGTTACTTTTGGTGTGGATAGTATCCAGGCTCAACGCTGCGGAGGTCTCCGGATCGGGGGTACGGCTGGCCGGGGGGGTACCCGGGGTAGGCCTGCCCCGGCTGGGGGTTCGGGCCGGGGTATCCAGGCCCTGGCTGGGGGTATCCCTGTGTAGGTGGAGGGGCCCCTGGGTAGGGGCCCGACCAGGGCTGCATCGGGTAGTCTACGGGATCCAAAGGGCCGCGCCTTGAAAGACAGAAAAAAATTAACAACAACAACATTAGAGTCGTACAGTGAGGATATAGTTAAAATACAAACGGTGATAAATAAGGGCGCTGGACAGAGCCGCGGGTTAGGGTGTTGGGACTCCCACACAAAAAGGTTGTGAGTTCAACCTCCAACATCCCCTGAAAAAGAAACCTAACCCCTAACCCTTTTGTATCCAAGATTCAGAGTAAGTTGTTTTTTTTTGCATAAAGGCGTTTGATAAACAGTTCAACAGGGAAGAGAAGCGAAAAGCAAATAAGTTGTTGTGAGCGGCTGAACGCATTACTCTGACTCTGGAGGAAGCGGAGCTGAGAGACTTAACGACGTTAGCGAGGAGAGAGGCGGCGAGCTAGAGTTTATTAGTCGGCTTCACCTTTCCTGGAGGAGATCGCAGAAAGCGGCAGCTTGTTTTAGAGAAGTGCCTCAATAAGAGCGTTGTTTGAAAGCGATGGGGATAAATGTTACGCAAACATTTGGAAACGATGTGTTGACAAAAAAGTTTGGGGAAATGAATCCGAGAATCGTGAGTAATGTGACAGCAGGTATTGCGACACAGATGACCCCCTTGACCCCCTCCACCCATGCCAAGGGCCACATAGCAACCGTATATAAGTGACATGTGACAGCTTTGAGTGGGATCAGTTTGCACGCACGCGTGTAAACACACATACACAGACTTAGAGAGGGACACACACACGCACACATACACACACACGCACAAACACACACCCAAACACCCTTAGAGGGACACAAAGACACACACAAACACCCTTAGAGGGACACAAACACGCACACAAACACCCTTAGAGGGACACAAACACGCACACACGCAGCCACAAATGCATGCACACATACTTAACCTTAATGCACACACCTACCCACCCACCCCTCCACCCACACGCTCAAACACACACACACACATGCACAAACACACACATGCACAAACACGCACACACGCACAGCTGGGGTAAGCGTGTCCAGTCCTGTTAGCACATATCAGTTGGCCGCGGTGGAAAGTGAGTCCACACACACATGTGTCCTCCTCACATAGCTCCCATTATCAGGCATTAGTGTTTTATCCCTCTCCCTCGCCCCCTGCTGTTATTCCCTTTACATATCAATCTGTATCTATATCTGTATATCCAGCTCTAAGCCTTCCTCTGGGACCCTCCTCAAGTCATACTCTACTGAATCATATTCGCCATCCTGTGAGCAAGCATAGGCCGCTATCACTTCCTGTTAGCCAGTGTAGCTCTCTTTACTTCCTGTGTTTTTTGCTTCACTCAACTCTACTTCTCAAACTATGAGATCTATGAGACAGACTTTTTACTCTTTGTTTAAACTGTTAATCTTGCTATGCACTCTGTATTGTGGTTTTCCAAGCACTCTTTAAAAAAAGATTGATTTGATTTGATGATCACGGTATATCATGAGTGCTGAAACATGTACAAACTATGATATTTAACAGCATTCAATATGTAACCGTCTACTACTGTTGACGTGGTGTGTTGCGTCTATGTTTCTGTGCATGGACGTGTATACGCATTACGCACGTGTGTGTTTGCGTGTGTCTGTGTGCTATCGTCTCTCACTGAGTGTGAAAACATATGGTTGATTGAGGGGGGTTAAGAGGGGTCGTTACTGACTAGCTTCTGGCCAATAAAGAGCCCCGAAGCAGGTCTCGTTGGCGGGTGATTGGTCGAGCTGCTGTCCACCACAGAGGCAGATGGACAGAGCGGGATAGGAAGTCTACTGTATGGACATCTAGAGGAGGATGATGAAGAACAGAACCACCCATGGATGAATGCAACAGACACACACACACACACACACACACACACACACACACACACACACACACACACCACACACACACACACACACACACACACACACACACAGTGGTAGTTTAACCCACCCAGAGGCCTGTGTGTGTTTGGGTGGTCAGTGCTCAGATTCAGGCTGAGAAGCTGCATACTCCTCATGTTTAACATTGCTCCAGCCTCTCCCTGCTCCTCACAGCATGCACACACACACGCACACACACACACACACTCTGCACCCACACCCACACCACACACACACACACAAAGTTGCACCAGTTCGTATGTGCCCAAGTACGTATGTGCAGTATGTGTATAATGTTCCTTTCCGTGTCTGTAAACCCCTCATATTTCTGACAGCATGTCGTCCGTCTGTCAGTCTATCTTTAGACGCCGGACCCGCTTATTAAAACTAATCTCGAAAAATATTTAACTCCTGTTGGAATGTTGTGTCAGCGAAGTGGCTCTGATGTCGGCCTGTTTTGGACCGAGGCCCAGGCTGCAGTGCCAACCTGTCTGTCTGTCTGTCAGTCTGTCTGTCTGCCAATAGACTCCTCCCTGTCTCCATGCTTGCCTCAGCTCAGACGATAAGTCTCTCCAATCACACACCTGTCTATCTGACGGTCTGACTGTCTGGCAGTCTGTCTGTCTGTCTGTCTGACCGCATGTCTGCTTGCCTGTGGCTGTATGCCTGTCTGTCTGCCAGGCTGTCTGGCAATTTCAAGGCCCTGGCAAATGACTCCTGTCACTCCTTTTACCTCCCCTCCATCTGTCCATCTCCTCAGCCGTCCACTGCCTCTGCCTCTCCATATGTAGACCAGCCTTCACACAAGTCACCTTTCTGTGCACTCGTGTCTGTCAATGTATCTGCTTCTATGTCCTCTCTGTATGACATATAGCAGTGTGCCATTTTAACCCTCGAGTCATTCGCTAGATGCTTTTGATCCAAAGCGACCCACAGTGAATCCAGAGGCCTGTCATTGAGGAGCAGGTGGGGGGGGGGGGGTTTTAGGGCATGTTGCTTGAGGCGGTCTATAGGGTAAGCTGTGGATCTTGGGGATCAAACCCAGAAGCGTATGGGTAGGAGTCAACCATCCCAGCTTCCCTATACTGCACCTTTCTGTGTCAGACATCTGTGAGGCTGCACAGTGTGTGTGGGCTGTGTAACTAAGGGCCTGTCCACACTGTATCTGCATAGCGCTGGGCCTTTTCCCCTCCGAGCCGCTCACCTGTCTCAACCGCTATCTCTCCATCGCTCTGCCGATCGCTCAATCGCTGCCTGGCTCAACTGACTCGATAATGTCTCCGCCTTAGAGATAATCCTGCCAGAGGGGTGGTGGGGAGTTGAGGGGGGAAAGGCCGGAGGGGGGGGGGGGGGGGGGGGGGTGGTTTGTGTTTGTGTGTGTGTGAGGAAGAGGAGAGGAAAAAAGGAGGGAGGAAACAGAGAGCGGGGCGAGGAGAGTAGAGAGGAAGGGAGTGCAGGAAAATAAACAAGTGAGACGGAGAGAGAGAGAAAGAGACAAGAGAGAGACAGAGACAGAAACATAGAGAGAGACAAAGAGTAGGAGAAGGCGATGGAGGAAAGTAGACCAGAATGGTATACATGATAATCATCTCCTTCTATACATTCCAGCGCAAGTTTGTTGGTTAATCAGTCAGTGATCTGTCTCTACACTGTCAGCCGGTAATCTGCGGGCTATTCCATAGGAAAACATTTCCATTCCACGGGAGATCTGCTGTGTATCAGTCACATCGGTGCTGGAGATGTTGCAACTAGAGGGAGAATATGATTGGGAATGCTGCGCGTCAGTAAAATATGAGGAGTTGCATGAAGACTAATTGGGAATGGAGTGGGGAATCTGAAGGGAATCCACTGTAAATCCAGTTGGCAGGGTTGGAATGCTGCCACCAGGAAGCCAAGTCAGCAGCTGGGGATTATATGGGGATGAGAATGGAAACCATTACTGGAACCCGCACACAGGAACCCATTCACGCACACACACACATTCATGCACACGCACACGCACACACACATTCATGCGTGCACACACACACACACACACACACACACACACACACACACACACACACACACACACACACACACACACACACACACACACACACACACACACACACACACACACACACACACACCGAAACGCATGGCTGAATGGACAAACATGTGCTGGCATACTGATGAAAACTTGATTAATGTTTGTATGTTTAACTATGGAAAGAATAGTAGCAATTTTAGAAAAGAAGCTTCTTAACAAATGTCTGATCTTGTGTCTCCAACTCAAAGGTTCAAAATCATTTTCAGGAATGTATTGGGTTGTGTGTGTGTGTTTACACGTGTGTGTGTGTGTGTGTGTGTGTGTGTGTGTGTGTGTGTGTGTGTGTGTGTGTGTGTGTGTGTGTGTGTGTGTGTGTGTGTGTGTGTGTGTGTGTGTGTGTGTGCATCTGCGTGGTTGCGTGCGTGCGTGCGTGGGGGCCATGAATGCCTGCAGGCATGCACGTATGTAGGTTTTGTGTGTGTATGTGTGCGTGGACATAATGACTGCTGCAGCTGTATGACAGAGAAAACAACACGCTGAGCGCCATTAAGATAGCCATCAACCCTGAAAGAACGCAGCGTTACGTTCAGGAAAAACACTTCTACTGCATACTTTCCACGCAGGAAGTGCTATTTATGCATGTAATGGTGTGCCTCACAACAAGGGGAGCTGCTTGTGTCGGAGCCGGGGAAGATATATGAGGAGAAAGTTCCTCCGCGTCTGACAGTAATTGAGAGTAATGTAAGCTTTTCTAATTCTCCGGAATTAAGGAGATTTCTGACGTATCTGGGGAGAGACAAGCCGCAACCGCACCTGCACTCAATCCCTCACTCTCCCTCTCTCCCTCTCTCTCTACACCCTTGGCCTTCTTATCAAATACTCTCTTTCTCTCTAAATCGTACCCGTTCACACTCTCTCTCTTTCATTCTTTTTCTCCCTTTCTTTCTCTACAACACCCTCTTTCTCTCCCTCTTTCTCCAACGCTTTCCCGCTCACACACGCTCTTCCTCTCTCTTACGCCCTCTCTCTTTCACTCCCCCCCCCCCCTCTTCCTCTCTCTTACGCCCTCTATCTCTTTCACTTCCCCCCCCCCTCTTCCTCGCATACAATTTGAGGAGATGAAAACTTTCACACTTCAGCAACGGCTGTACACAGCTGTTCTGTCATTGCCAACACACATACACACACGTCCTTCCAGACATCAATCTTCCCAGTGTGTGTGCTGAAGGGTGGAATAACGAGAGAGAGAGAGAGAGAGAGAGAGAGAGAGAGAGAGAGAGAGAGAGAGAGAGAGAGAGATTGTGCGAATGATGTTTAACCAAATTAAACTTCTTTAATCTTCTTAAGTTAATCTTCTTCAAAAAAAGAACTGATAATTAAAGTTAAACATAGTTACTTTGTTAAACATTCGTAACTTAGTAAAACATAGCTGAACTTTAATAATCTTTAAACAGTCTCTCTTTCCACTTCTCAACTTTTGCATTCATACCTTCTTCAGACACTGATCTTAGCAGTGCGTCTATGTATTCACTATCACTTTGAGTCACTTTAGTTTCCTCTGCTGCGGTCGAACTGTGGCTGACGCAACGATTCTCTCTAGGGCTGTTTCTCCTCACCTAATGAGGTATTTCATTATGCATCTTTAATCTCCCACACATCACCGTGGAAACAGCAGGACAACACACGGCTAATTGAGAAATAATGAAAGATGCACAAACATTTAATTTAGGAAAATGCTTCTACCCACGAGGATGTGGTTCATGTTTAAAGTTAACTTTAAGCACACACACACTTTGGGGGCGCTTGTTTTTTATCAGCACACAGGACCTGAAAGGTGGGGTTGCAGACAGCTGCGTCTCAATGAGAAACTCTCTTGAGCCATCTGAGAGGCACATTTTCTAAGGAAATTAAAGTAGGACAATACGCCGATTAACCTACACAATTAGAGCTAATCTTTAATGGGACAACAACAAAAGGCCTTAGTTAAGGACCAACTGGAGTGAAAGTCACTTTAGCAAACATATCCTAATATATATTAAAATTAAAAAGAAGAATACTAGATATGACCTTGTTCAATAAAACAAGAACAGGCCTTAGTTAAGAGCCTCCTCCAGTATAATTAGCGTGAGTAAACTTAATGAGGTTAATGAAGGGAGATGAGCTCTTAAAGCTTCCTGCTGATTGAGTTCCTTCAGCCTCTCGGCCTCAGTAAGAGTGTGTGTGTTAGTGTGTGTGTGTGTCACATGGTTTGGTGAGAAAGGGCCGTGTTTGAGGAAAGGATGGGGGAAGCTTAAGCGGCCGGCAGACGTTTGGAGTTTTATTAGGCAGAGGACGAGTATGGCAATAAGTTGTTTTCCTTTGGCAAAGTGGTTAAGTAGTTTATGTTAGTTTGTTAGTGTGTGTGTGTGTGTGTGTGTGCGTGTGCGCGCGCGTGTGTGTGTGTGTACGCGTGTGTGTATGTCGGGGGGAAGGGTACATGTGTGATTGGCAAGTTGTTGATTCAGCTGTCCAATCGGTGTGTGAGTGTGTGTGTGTTTGGGGGTAATTTGGGAGTGTTGTTCTCTCGCACACTTTCTGTGTGAATGCATTAGTGGTATTGGGAGTGCGTTGGTAAGTGTTTGTATGTGTATGGACGTGCACATTTTTGGTGTTTGCAAGTTCGTGTGTGTGTGTGTGTGTGTGTGTGTGTGTGTGTGTGTGTGTGTGTGTGTGTGTGTGTGTGTGTGTGTGTGTGTGCTGTGTGTGTGTGTGTGGTGTGTGTGTGTGTGTGTGTGTGTGTGTGTTGTGTGTGTGTGTGTGTGTGTGGTGTGTGTGTGTGTGTGTGTGTGTGTGTGTGTGTGTGTGTGATTCAGCTGGTCCTACTCTAACACCCTTAACCTCTGTCTCCTTTAGAAGTCACTCGACTCTTGTTGGTTCCACCATGTGCTTAAAGAGCAGGTCATAGGTTAAGAACGGGGTATTTCCAAGCAGGATTAGGAGTTGGGCATTCCAACGTAAACGGATAACATAATTAAAGTGTAATATCTTTTGGTGAAGTTAACCACATTCTGTTAGGGGGGGGGGGGGGTGCATAGTGACATATAACCAGGGTCGTTGTGTACAGCATAGTCAGCTCTACCCAAGTACCACATGCCATATGAGTTTTACAGGCCAAAGGGAAAGTGATTTAACCGTTTTAAGTATCCCTGTCTTTGAACAGGAATGACGTAAATGTATGCATGAGTGCATACATTCTCAGCAAGGGTGGCCCCGGTGGGAATCAACCCCTAACCCGGATCGTGTTCGCGCCGTGCTCCACCGAGTTGGGCCACTCAGGTAGACAGACGCCTTTGTCGTTTTACGAATCCGACGACTTTATCCATTCACCTCGGGGCGCTGACCTTTAAAAAAACGTGAACATCCCCGATCCATTGCAGAGATTCGCTCTGAAGGCGTCACGGGGTCGGGGAAATTCAGAACGAGCTTTCGACATGCAAACAAACTTCCTGATTGACGAAAAAATAAAAACGACCCTGAGCGAACATTGTGCTCTGACCGCTGGCGAGGGAGCAGCCGGGCGTTGTTGACATGGGTGGGAGGACCCAGGACCTCTCGTCCCTGACCCGGCCGGTGTTTGCACGCTGGGCGTCAGGGAGCCGGTCCCGGAGGAGTAGAGGTGTGCATATGACCCGTCACGCCCCCCCCTCTCCTCAGCCAGGGACTAGTCCACTCGATGGCCTGACTACTGATCCCCGAGCCCCCCACCCCCCACCCTCTGGGCCGAGGGTCCGGGGACGGGGGGAAGGACGTGGAGGTGGGTGATGTGTGTGGGCGGTGAGAGGGAGGGGAGGAGGTGGGGGTGGGGAGGAGGGGAGGGAGTTGAAGCAGCGGAGGGAGGGAGGGAGGGAGGGAGGAGGAGGGAGGAGAGGAGGAAGGGGAGGTGAAAGGAATTGGGGGAAGAGGAGGTGGGGGTGCCGAGGTGCCAAGAAGAGACAGGGAGACGAGGAGACAAGGATACAAGGAAACAAGGAGAAAATAGGTAATGGAGAAAAGGAGCCAAGGAGAAAAGGATACAAGGAGATAAGGAGCCATGGAAAATACTGAGTTTAGGGTTGAGTAAAGAGAAGTGAGCGAAAGAGAAGAGTGCTACCACAGCCCCAGAGATGGAGGAAGAGGGGGTGAGGAGGAGGAAGAGGAGAGAAAGAAGAGTTAAAATCCAAGAGAGAAAAAACAGCGAAATAACCGAGGACGGTTGTGTTAAAGCAGGACGAGAGGGAGGAAGAGGAGCAGAGGAAGACGGAGAGATGAAGAAAAGATTGTAATATGAGGAAAAAAGAGTGCTTGTGTATTCTAAATAAGAGGAAGGTCCAGTGACATGGTAGGCAAAAGAAAGATGGAGAGGGAGAGAGAGAGAGAGAGAGAGAGAGAGAGAGAGAGAGAGAGAGAGAGAGAGAGAGAGAGAGAGAGAGAGAGAGAGAGAGAGAGAGAGAGAGAGAGAGAGGAAAAGGGGAGAAGAAAGAGAAGACCGTGAAATGAGTGCTGCCCTCCAACATTGGCCTGCTGAAGGTCAGCATCCTCACAGAATAATGATACCACACACACACACACACACACACACACACACACACACACACACACACACACACACACACACACACACAACACACACAACACACACACAGACACAAATACACACAAACACACAGAATAATGATAGTACACACACACACACAGCATTAATAATAGTAACACACACACACACAGAATAATGATTCCACACACGCACACACACACACACACACACACACACACACACACACACACACACACACACACACACACACACACACACACACACACACACACACACACACACACACACAATGATTCAATACACACAGTAAGAATAATGGTACTATGCACACACACACGTAGAGAATAATGACACTACACACAAACACAATAATGACAATACACCTCACACAGAAAAAGACAAACCAGGTGCAGATCGCCAAAAAAACAAAACAAAACATACTTAAACACACAATAGTTGTGTTTAAGTATGACAAAAAAATAAAAAAAATTGGACAAAAAAATTGGATAAAGCCCCCCTCTCCACACACACACACACACACACACACACACACACACACACACACACACACACACACACACACACACACACACACACACACACACACACACACAATAATGATACGACACACACACACACACACACACACACAAAAACACATACCTAGGTATACTGTATTACATTAACAAATGTACACAAAACACACATAAACACAAAATGGCAAACTTAATACATGTGGGGAAAATGCTACCCTCTCTACACACACACACACACACACACACACACACACACACACACACACACACACACACACACACACACACACACACACACACACACACACACACACACACACACAACTCAACACACCCACCCACCCATGGGATGATTGTACATACAGTTCATGTCGGAAAGTAACTAGCAGCGAGCAGGGGCCGCTGTCTGTCTTGGTCAATAAAGTTCTGTCAAAAATGATTAATCCACCTGGAGAGCATGAATTACAAATTGACCGGTCCAGGAAGCTAACATGATTACATTTCCCCCAGTGTGTGTGTGTGTGTGTGTGTGTGTGTGTGTGTGTGTGTGTGTGTGTGTGTGTGTGTGTGTGTGTGTGTGTGTGTGTGAAAATGGCATGCAGTTGTATCTGTCTTTGTATATACCTCTGAGTGCTTTCTATAATAAAAAAGTGTTTCTGTAGTTTGTGTGTATGTGTCTGTTTGTTGTTTGTGTGTAAGTGTGTAACTACGATTGCTAAATCATTATTACAGAGAGAGAGAGAGAGAGAGAGAGAGAGAGAGAGAGAGAGAGAGAGAGAGAGAGAGAGAGAGAGAGAGAGAGAGAGATTTTATATCTTATTTGACTTTTTAGGTGCATTGGCCATGTAAATGTCTGCTTTCCATGCTAATATAGCCCTTTTCAATTGCATTAAACCGAATGAGGGGAGGGCACAGACAGAGTGCAAGAAAGAAAATGAAATCAGGAACAATACGAATATGAAGGAAGGATGTAAATCAGAAATAAAATAGAAATGTATGAAGCAACACAAGACAGATGGTGGAGATGGCCTAGCGGCGAGAACCACAAAGTCCTACGACAACAAAGCATGGATAAACAAAGTATGGACCGGGAGGTGACAGAAGAAGAAGGAACGAGAGCGAGAACAGAGAGAAAACGGAGCAGGAGGGAGAAAACGTGTGAATGACGGGTTCCTACGGGCACCAAGTGGAGGCTGGTTGCCCTGGTAACAGAAACAGCAGAACAATGGAGGTGGCAAAGTTACTGTATCTGGTAGCACAGCGTTAGCACATAGAAAATCACAAATAGAGTCAAATATACAGCAACAACAGGCCTTTAACAGCAGAGAAAATAACGTGCCATGTTTCTGTTGTAGGGTATATGACCTTTTATAGATTCTGAGTTACTAAAGAACAAGCACTATGTAGTTATCAAAGTCATCTGAACTCTCTCTATCCCCCATGCTACGCCAAACTCTCCCTACTGATCCCTCTAATTGTTTCGGTCCAAATGACACGAAACAATGGATACTGAGTTATGTGTTTATTTAGACTCTCTCAGCGGGTAACGCGACAGAAAGTAAAAGGAGGGAAAGGTCAGGTTGCGTAATAAAGAATTATTTTGCTGCAAGAGTAATTCGATGAGAAATATTAACAAGGGCACACCTCATAAAGCCCTTTAAACGATGCCACAGCACATTAAACCAAATAAAACCCGACGGCCTGTGAAACTTTGGCCTATTTCACTGAAATTTGCTGCTGTGTATTCCAAATGAAATGGTTGGGTTAAACAGGTAGAATAAGATAGTATAACCTTTTCAAATGTATATAACATTTTTAAAAAATATTATTAACGAAGGAAGGTTTTGTATCACAATGTCAAATATGACCTTACCAGTAGGGTGCATTTCTTGGGTGAAATCAAGACAACTACATTCTAGATACACTACAACGTTTCACAGCGTATGTTTGGAAATTCTAGTATTTCAGTTATTGGACACATAAGGTAACCCTTCGGAAAGGCTTAATAGTTTCAAGCTGCAGTCCTTTAGCTAAGTACGTGATCACGGAATCGAAATTACCCACACAATTACAAAGCCGTACATATAACCTCATCCATTACATGAATGAGTATATTTTGTACCAGGGCTTGTCTTAAAGGAAATGGCTGTATGCATACACACATGTGAACACGCACATGCATGCGCAGTGCGCACACACACACACACACACACACACACACACACACACACACACACACACACACACACACACACACACACACACACACACACACACACACACACACACACACACAATAACACACAGCATGGAAGGGTTTAGTAGAATGTGTGGAAGTGCTTGCAGAAGGAATGGAGCCCATTACAGAGTTACAGACACAGATGTCCACCTCACTCACTCTGTATTCAGTGAGACTCAAACTAAAGCTACAACTTCTCCTACAACTACTACTACTGCTATTGGAACTATTCCCACAACAATTCAGACCAATTCTACTACCTCAGTCAATTTCTTGGGGGGACAAAAAGAGAAAGAGAGGGGGGGATAGAGAGAGAAAGAGAGGGGGTGAGAGAGAGCAAGAGAGAGGGGGACAGAGAGAAAGAGAGAGAGGGAGAGAGAGAGACATAGAGAGAAAGAGAGAGGGGGTGAGAGAGAGGGGGACATAGAGAGAAAGAGAGAGGGGATGAGAGAGAGGGGGACATAGAGAGAAAGAGAGAGGGGGGTGAGAGAGAGAGGGGGACATAGAGAGAAAGAGAGAGGGGGTGAGAGAGAGGGGGACATAGAGAGAAAGAGAGAGGGGGTGAGAGAGAGGGGGACATAGAGAGAAAGAGAGAGGGGGGAGCGGAAGAGCGAAAGGGGGGGATAAAGAACGAGATAGAGATAGAGAAAAGAGGAGAGATCGAGAGAGGGAGAGAGAGAGAGAGAGAGAGAGAGAGAGAGAGAGAGAGAGAGAGAGAGAGAGAGAGAGAGAGAGAGAGAGAGAGAGAGAGGGGGTAGAGAGAGAGAGAGAGAGAGAGAGAGAGAGAGAGAGAGAGAGAGAGAGAGAGAGAGGAGAGAGAGAGAGAGAGAGAGAGAGAGAGAGAGAGAGAGAGAGAGAGAGAGAGAGAGAGAGAGAGAGAGAGAGAGAGAGAGAGAGAGAGAGAGAGAGAGAGAGAGAGAGAGAGAGAGGTGGCAGAGCCAGAGAGAGGGGGGAGTGAAAGAGAGAGAACAAGAGAAAGCAAGAGAGTGAGGGAGTCCCTGTTCTTTTCGACCCCCTGGACAGCTCACAACACATGCAGATACGACAAACTTTTGACACACACACACACACACACACACACACACACACACACACACACACACACACACAACACACACACACACACACCCCACACACACACACACAACA
>OLKM01000030.1:749716-766329 GCA_900291075.1 Melanogrammus aeglefinus | reverse complement strand
AACACCATGCAGATACGACAAAACTTTTGGACACACCACACACACCTACCACACACCACACACACACAACACACACACACACACACACACACACACACACACACACACACACAACACATCACACACACAGTACACACATACAAAGCAATGAGTAACATAGGTGAACAAAGGGGTAAATTGTGCAGCGGCTGGTCAAGTGGTCTGGGAAAATGTGGGGACCGTTTGGGAGGTCCTCATAAGAACTAGAGAGAGAAAGAAAAGGAAAGAGCGGAGAGGGCTTGGAGAGACATTCTTCCTCTCCCCCTTCATCAGAGTGAAGGGGTGAAACAATAACCCTTTCACCCCACCGAGAGGAAAGCAGCAGCCAATGGGAGGAGACGGAGAGGAGTTACGGGAAGAGGGACGGCAGGCAGGAAGAGCAGCTGAAATCAACAGGACAATGAGGGAGATAAGGGGCATTGATGAAGGAGAAAAAAAACATCTGCCTGCTAATCAGCAATATCAATCACTAATCAGCCAATCACCACCCGTAGCAGGAAGTGGTGGGGGGCCGTGACGGGCCCCTCTAACCCAATAAGAGAGTTAATTAACGAAGAGAGATGAGACAAAGAGATTGGATAACGTCATTAGTTGACATCTGCCGAGAAGCTGATTTTGGACAGATTTGGACCCCCGCTATATTGTCACACTATGAAGGGGGGGGGGGGGGTAGGCGGGGTTACAGAGAGCATGAAGCACTTTCTGGAAATCTTAAAACTTTTTGCCAAAGTTGCTCATACATAAAAAGCTAAAGGGATATTTGTAGGAAATGAGGACATTATTATTGAGCAGAGGTTCAATCATGAGAATGGTGATGTTTAAAAGCCCATGAATGTCTCCTGTGTGAACCTGTGAGCGGGTCGGGGGTTCTTCTTGTTTTCAATGAGAGTTTCAGGCAGGGTGCTTGGAATACAATAGAATGCCTGATAGATTTTAAAGCTTGTCTGTGTGTCTGTGTGTGTGTGTGTGTGTGTGTGTGTGTGTGTGTGTGTGTGTGTGTGTGTGTGTGTGTGTGTGTGTGTGTGTGTGTGTGTGTGTGTGTGTGTGTGTGTGTGTGTGTGTGTGTGTGTGTGTGTGTGTGTGTGTGTGTGTGTGTGTGTGTGTGTGTGTGTGTGTGTGTGTGTTAGGACTGAAGAGGTAATTTGGAGGAAATGGCGAGGGGGTAAGAGGGCCCTTGGGGGCCTTATCATGCGGAGACCTGCTCTGTCTCCTCATATTCACACACACACACACACACACACACACACACACACACACACACACACACACACACACACACACACACACACACACACACACACACACACACACACCGGGATGACTAGACCTCTCTGAAGACAGGATGTAGGTGTACCTACAGACATGATTACATTACGGTACTACCTGTCATAATATTTCACCAGGACATTTCATTAAGATTTTCTTTTTAGATAATGCTTTCCTGGTTTCATTATCAACGTTGCAATTCCTTTATACACGGATGGCTCTTTGCGCGCGCACGTGTGTGTGTGTGTGTGTGTGTGTGTGTGTGTGTGTGTGTGTGTGTGTGTGTGTGTGTGTGTGTGTGTGTGTGTGTGTGTGTGTGTGTGTGTGTGTGTGTGTGTGTGTGTGTGTGTGTTTGTGTGCGTCTGTGTGATCTATTCAGTGTATTTAGCGACATGTGTAATCACCCTTACACTGTGGGGCATGATTGGATGTTATTATGGGCTGTTGTGATTGGGTATTAAAGTTTGTTTTGCTGTTTGTCTGCGCTCCGGGGCTGAGGCGCCTCCACCACCACCAACCAAGTCATGTTATAATTTAAACCAGGCTTCCACCCAAGAGCCACAGAGCCATACACCTCCACACGCAGGACATACTGACCCAATATACAGACAACACACACGGCACGGGGCTCAACACACAGACACAAGCACATAAACACACACTACCTCCACATGGTGGACAAGTAGGAACTAACAAACACACACACACACACACACACACACACACACACACACACACACACACACACACACACACACACACACACACACACACACACACACACACACACACACACACACCAACTATGGTCTGAACACGTTGCCGTCCACAGTAATGAGCCGACACACTACCTGACGAATCATCAGCTGTTCCGGAGTTTCTGGGAAATAGTATGAACACACTCATGCACACACACGCACACACACACACATACAAACACGGGCCCGCCCACACACACTCACACGGACACACACCCGCAGGTATACGTGGTGACAGACACCAGACACTGGGGGCTACAGGTCTATTTCTGGGCCGGAGGGTTGATGACATATTTCTTTCCTGAGGTCGACAGCATGCACTCATGATGTCACCACCCTCTGCTGAGCGATCAGAGCTTTCTGTCGCCCCATCAGAGATACACTCATCAAGATACAGACGGAGGAAGAAAAGGGGAGCGCTAGAGTTTAAAAAGTGTCTATGAGTGAGTGTGTGGTCGCGTGTGTGTCTGTGTGTGTGTGTGTGTGTGTGTGTGTGTGTGTGTGTGTGTGTGTGTGCTCGTGTCATCTAGTGTGTGACAGCAAGAGCGAGAGTATGATGACTTTGGCAGATGGGAGAGCGATAGAGAGAGAGTGTGTGAGATGGTTTTTGAAGTCTGCTACTGAGAAAAACCCTGAGAAAACGAACACGCCTACACGCGCATAGACAGACGCGCAGCACACGCGCGCACAGCACGCCGCACGCATGCACGCACGCACCACGCACGCACGCCACGCACGCACACACACCACACACACACACACACACACACACCCACACACACACACACACACACACACACACACACACACACACACACACACACACACACGAGGTGCGAAGAACTCATCGCTGGTTTGTTTTAATAGAGGTGGGAACTAGGCAATAAACTTTCCTCCCTCTTTCTTTCTTTCTCTCCCTCCCCCCAGAGTTTAGAATTGTTTGAACACAAGGATGTGAGTTTAATAGAGATTTAAGAATTCATAGATTCCAGTTTAGTGATGAATTGAGTTCCATTGTGTATCTTTGATCATATATCTAGTAAAGAGGTTGCTGATCATTAAACAAGTGCATGAAGCTTTATAAGAGCTGCTGTAGGTTAGCTTCCGGAGTTGCAAAGAGAACAGAAAATAGCTAAATAGATCAAGATTTTGAAATACAGAACAAAATATAGAGAGCAGGGATGTTGTTCTTATGAACTTTCCTGAGAATCTTTTTAAAAAAACGACAATGACGTGGCAGCACATTTCAAAATGTCATAAATATTGCTCATCACTGATTTCCTCCATTTGAAAGCAATATGTTAAGTAACAATATAACTGCATGATTCTGGTAAATCGTCTTAATTATATTATACTACTATTTTGTTACTATCCCAGAGACTGTCTAATGTCTCTTATTAATGGAAGAGCCTGTTTAGACAGCGCTGAACCAAAAATGAATCCCTCTAAATAGAAGGCTCTCTTATGTCGACAAGTAGCATGGCCTGGACCTGTGAGCAGGTCAGTGAATGTACGATGTAAACCCAGCATTCCTGTTCAAATTAAAACCCTGCGAAACCTTCTTCTTTTTCTGATTCTGATGACGGATGGAGGCGCTCCGAGCCAAACATTCTCCCTGTTCACCAAACTGAATAACAACATCATTATAACACGTATGCCACTATTTGCATAGATATTTTTCTTTCATTTAGCCTGATTGACATCATCTTAACCTCCGTGCCGGCAAGTACGTTAGCGTTGTTATTTTTCGATTCCGAACGGGAAACACACCGAGACAAACAGGTTGTTTTTGGCGGTGGTGGTTATTATACACGTTTACAGTCTGTTGAAGGCTCGGCCGGCGCATGGTGAGCCTCGTTTATTATAAATATGAAGATAGGAACGCTTGATATCGGATGTTGGGGGAAAGTGGGTGTTGTGTTAATAGTGTTAGAAACAGGAAAAGCTGATCACTAGGGAGAGAGAAACATGGCACGAAGACAGAGAGGCAGAGAGAGCAGCAGAATGTGCTCGTAGTGGTGTCATTCCAAACCGTCTCTTCCTTCAGTTACCGACTGCCTGCTCCGAATGGGTTTGAGCGAATTTCAAAAGCCGTATAGAAATGCAGCAAATGAAGACTTCAGGTTTTATAGCCGTACTAATTGTCGCCTGAGAGAGAGGGACTGCCAGAGAAACTGCTCAGTGATT
This sequence comes from Melanogrammus aeglefinus, assembly GCA_900291075.1. Taxonomy (NCBI): domain Eukaryota; kingdom Metazoa; phylum Chordata; class Actinopteri; order Gadiformes; family Gadidae; genus Melanogrammus; species Melanogrammus aeglefinus. The sequence goes on along the minus strand of OLKM01000030.1, from coordinate 762,079 downwards.
TAAGGAGTTTGAGAGAAATCATGGTATTCACCTAGACCAAAGTGAGGATTTTGGTCATCCATGGAAAAGAGGAGGGAGGAGGGGGGGGGGTGGAGTAGGAGATCAAGTTTCCATCCGTGTCTAAGCGCCCTTTCCACAGAGAGGGTCTGAGGCGAGTCCCAGGCTTAGCCGTCGGCCTCCAGAGACCCAGACAGAAAGAGTCACCAGGTTTAATTATAAGCCTCGGAGACGCAGGGAGAAGGGAAGAAAGGGAGACACGACGAGAAGAATGAGCGGAGAAATAGTAGAGCAGAATAAAAGACAGGGGGATGAAAGGAAATCGTGATGGAAGGGAGGAGGAGGGGCAGAAGGAGAAGGAGAGTCGATGAAGACGGGAGAGCTGGGGAGAGGAGAGGAGGGGAGGAAAGAACGAGAACGAGGAGAGGCGAGCAGAAGTGGGGACCAGGTGAGGAGAGAGTATAGGAGAGGAAGAGAGCAGAGAGGACAGGAGGAGAGGGTTAGAGGGGGTGAGGGGAAGTGGACGGAACCGAGAGGTGAGAAGGAGACGAGCGAACACACCAGAAGAGGAGAAGAGGCGACGGAGGAGGTGAAGGAGAGGAGCAGGTGTACCTTGGCAGGGAGGCGTACTGGCGCTCCACCTCCTCGTAGCGGGGAGCCGTGCGATGCTCCACTCCTCTGACAGGGATCTGGAGAGAAAAGGGTGGACAGAAGAACAACGTGGTCTCAGAGTGCATACTGAGAACCCTGTCCTGTTATCATCAAACTGTCCCGTAGCGTGGGTCGCACTGAGAATATTTTAAATCTATATTATATCACATTTACTTGAGGACTTTTTATCGACTCCATTCCATCTACAAAGTCTTTCACCAAACAACAGTGTTCTAAACTCTGTGCGCGTGTGTGTGTGTGTGTGTGTGTGTGTGTGTGTGTGTGTGTGTGTGTGTGTGTGTGTGTGTGTGTGTGTGTGTGTGTGTGTGTGTGTGTGTGTGTGTGTGTGTGTGTGTGTGTGTGTGTGTGTGTGTGTGTGCCCCCACATTCCCGAGGTGAAGGTCAGTAAGCCCTTATTAATCCATATCCCTTTCCTTTTAACCTGTGTGTGTGTGTGTGTGTGTGTGTGTGTGTGTGTGTGTGTGTGTGTGTGTGTGTGTGTGTGTGTGTGTGTGTGTGTGTGTGTGTGTGTGTTTGTGTGTGTGTCTTTGTGTGTGCTTTTGATGCAGAGGTAATTTGGGGCGGACAGAGGCTACTTATTAGGGTCTTGGTTTGGTCCTCGTGAGGTTTGCTTAAGACTATGTGTGTTAGTCTGTATGTGGTGGTGGGAGGGGGAGGTCAAAAGGGTGTATTAGGTTACTTCAAACAGGATGGACACAAACACACACACACACACAGGCCCACAAACAGACACACACACACACACGTGCACACAAACACGCACACACTTCTAGTCTCCGGCTTAGAGATCTAGCTGAAAGCGAAAAAGGGATAAAGCCTGCCACCATCTATCCCCTCGCTCTACCTCTCAGTTTTCCCTGTTTAACTGTTTCTCTCATTCATTTCCTCTTGTTTTTTCCATCTACCACTCTCTCTGTTTCTCTTTGGAACAATTAATGTATACTTCTGTGCAACATTGCTCTCAAATTGTCCTTCCCTTCCTTTATCTCGCTCTTCCCATCTCTCTCTCTCTCTCTCTCTCTCTCTCTCTCTCTCTCTCTCTCTCTCTCTCTCTCTCTCTCTCTCTCTCTCTCTCTCTCTCTCTCTCTCTCTCTCTCTCTCTCTCTCTCTCTCTTCTCTCTCTCTCTCTCTCTCTCTCTCTCTTCCTCTCTCTTCTCTCTCTCTCTCTCTTCCTCCCCCCCCCTCCCCCACAGACTGGGATTATCGTGGTATATACGTCTCTCTTTCCCTCTTCCTCTCTCTCTGTCTCTATACCAGACTGGGATTATCGTGGTATATACGTCTCTCTTTCCCTCTTCCTCTCTCTCTGTCTCTATACCAGACTGGGATTATCGTGGTATATGTCTCTCTTTCCCTCTCTCTGTCTCCTATACCAGACTGGGATTATCGTGGTATATACGTCTCTCTTTCCTCTTCCTCTCTCTCTCTGTCTCTATACCAGACTGGGATTATCGTGGTTAATATTACGTCTCTCTTTCCCTCTTCCTCTCTCTCTCTATACCAGACTGGGATTATCGTGGTATATATGTCTCTCTTTCCCTCTCTCTGTCTCTATACCAGACTGGGATTATCGTGGTATATACGTCTCTCTTTCCCTCTTCCTCTCTCTCTGTCTCTATACCAGACTGGGATTATCGTGGTATATGTCTCTCTTTCCCTCTTCCTCTCTCTCTCGTCTCTATACCAGACTGGGATTATCGTGGTATATATGTCTCTCTTTCCCTCTCCCTCTTCTGTCTCTATACCAGACTGGGATTATCGTGGTATATATGTCTCTCTCTTTCCCTCTTCCACTCTCTCTGTCTCTATACCAGACTGGGATTATCGTGGTATATATGTCTCTCTTTCCCTCTCTCTGTCTCTATACCAGACTGGGATTATCGTGGTATATATGTCTCTCTCTTTCCCTCTTCCACTCTCTCTGTCTCTATACCAGACTGGGATTATCCCGGCGTATTCAGGGAGATTCCAGCTGCTGCAGCGAGCCGTCTTAACCCAAACATCAACAAGCTCTTCTTACACAGACCCACCATGACACACACACGACACGCTGAAACGCACACGCACACGCATGCAGACAGAAGCTTTTCTGCCTGGAAAAATACTGCAGGTATACAAGAAAATTAAACGTCTGAGCTAGAGAATTGAGCGAGAGAGAGAGTAAGAGAGGGAGACAGATAAAAAGAGAAAGACCGATACCGACAGACAGACAGACAGACAGACAGACAGACAGACAGACAGACAGACAGACAGACAGACAGACAGACAGACAAGACAGACAGACAGACAGACAGACAGACAGACAGACAGACAGACAGACAGACAGACAGACAGACAGACAGACAGACAGACAGACAGACAGACAGACAGACAGACAGACAGACAGACAGACAGACAGACAGACAGACAGACAGACAGACACAGAGAGACAGAGGGAGAGAAAGGCAGAGAAAGAGAGAGCGAGAGCAGGATCTGGGCTCAAAGAGGAAAAAAGATGGAGAGATTAAGAAGAAAGGTGATGAAAGCGATGAAAGCGATGAAAGAGTAGAACTTGAGTGTATGCGTACGCATGAGTGCATTACTCTTTAAATGTTATCAGTAGGACTCGGTCTTGTGTGTGTGTGTGCATTTTTTTTGGAGAAAGGAGAGGTTGAGAGGTATCAACAGTGAGGTTTTTCCACAGGTCCCTGACCCACAGCAGGCCTGTCAATGCAAAAAAACACGATGGAGGGGCAGATATAAGAGCCTCCTTCTACCACTTGGCCTCCTTGTTTGACCCCTTCCATCTATTGATTCTCTCCATCTATGTCTTTATACTAGGGAGAGATAGTGAGAGCAGCCTCCGTCGCAAGGCCTTCTTCCACAACCCTGCGTGCCAAGAGAGGAATCCAATAGAAAATGTACCCCCAAAATACACCATCAGCCCATCAAAACAACAACGGAAAAAAATCACATCGGTAGAGGAAACCGTCCCAGAATCCTATGACCAATTCTGGAGAAACCAGGTCAATGATATTCACAAACGAGTCATTTACAAAATAAATTGAAAGGTTACCTCATCCGAATGAAATAACAAAAAGGATAATTCACCCAATGTACATACTGCAGCGAGAACAAGGTGGCGACATAAACAGGCCACCGCAAACAAAAGAGAACATATCCAAACTGTGAGATAGGCCTACTGGAAGATGAACACACGCTCTTAAACATTTATTCACATTCATTATTATTGTTAATTATGTACGAAGGTCTTGGTTAATTCGAATGCTCTAGCAAAACGTATCCTACATATGTCCTGCTCTTGCTCTTAGCCAACTGAATTTAATTTAGAGGGAGAGATCAAGCGAGAGGGAGTGAGATAAAGGGAGTTAGAGAAAGGCAGGTCAGAGAAAGACTCTACATTCATTTTCAGAAAGCGATTAAAATGTCTCTACATTTCCCATGCAAATAAAGCCCATTGAATTCAAATGAGAGCCCAAAAAAAGAGGGGAAGATAGAAAAAAAAAAAGAAAAACAGATTAAGAAATGGAGACGATAAAGGGAGAGGGATACAGAACGAATGAGGAGAGCGACATAGGGAGAATGAAGCGGGATGTCCTCAGTGTAGAAGGAGGAACGAGACGTCTGGCTGCTGATGAAAGGAGAACTGAGGCCATACAAATGGAATGATGGTGTTCAACAGAACAGGAACCCCTTTGAGTTAGAGCGGGAAAAACAGTCAGAGCAAGGTGTGTGTCGAAGGAAACAAGGGGGGGATGGAGAGAGAGAGAGAGAGAGAGAGAGAGAGAGAGAGAGAGAGAGAGAGAGAGAGAGAGAGAGAGAGAGAGAGAGAGAGAGAGAGAGAGAGAGAGAGAGAGAGAGAGAGAGAGAGAGAGAGAGAGAGAGAGAGAGAGAGAGAGAGAGAGCGAGAGCGAGTGAGAAGGAGAGAGATAATGGAGAGAGATGATGAAAGAGAGAGAGATTATGTAGAGAAAGAGAAAGAAAGAGATAATGATGGACAAATGATTTGCTTGAGAGTGCAAGTGTGAGTGTTTGCTTGTGCATGACAATGTGGACATGTGCAAATAGTGTGGTATGTGTTCTGTAACCTAACCTAACGCCCCCACACAAGCAAACAGACACAAACATGCTGAAGCAGTATTGTTGTTAATAAATAAATAAAAAAGTATCATTTGGGACAACAGCTTTAGAGTAAAAGCCTCATCAATATCAGAAACAGTTTGTGTGTTACACGTACCAGGCATGGACCAAAGAAAACAGAAGGTATGGAACCTATTCACTACATCACACTGACATACAGTTTAACCTAACTCGACCTCAACCTGTGTGTGTGTGTGTGTGTGTGTGTGTGTGTGTGTGTGTGTGTGTGTGTGTGTGTGTGTGTGTGTGTGTGTGTGTGTGTGTGTGTGTGTGTGTGTGTATTAAAGCATACAGCATGTGCACATGTGCTTCAGAATGTGGGTGCGCTGTGAACACCATCTAGGTCTTAAGGGGAGGAGATGGCTGCCAGGAGAAGACCAAGCTACCACTAAGTGTTGCTTCCTATGTAATTATTATATTATTATAAGTGGTGAACTCATAGAATGCCATTCCTAAGGAGAGATGACAGTCTTTTAAGTTATTAAACTGCCATATTTACTGTATAACAACCCTCCATTACGACCATTTTTCACTGCTGTTCTAATTACGGTTTAGGTCATGATGCTTCATTAAGATTATCTCCAAGCACATATATATGACTTTGAATGCAGCAGTATTTTTATTATTATTTGGGCAACCCGTTTTTTGTCATTAACTCTTTAGGTTAAGCCATTATGTCGATTCCTTCATATCTCAGTATGTTTGACTAGGTGTACGTCTTTTGACCCCCTTACACCTGTTGCATGCATAGATTTATTGTTCACTAAAACACAAACTGGACCCAACTGGAAGGTCTAGTATTGCACAGAGAACAAGAGAAGCCGTTCACTGCAGAAAAACTTTGGTGAAAAAAAGCAAACTCTACAGACTTTGAGGTTTGAAGGTTTGAAGCATTTGATATCATCGTATAGCTTTGGTACCGTTTACAAAAGGGGGATTTGTGAACAGCATTGACTGCTTCCTGATTCAGCACAACAGCAGTAGTGTGATGCAGCGTTTCTCAACCTCATTTACACCAAGAGTAAGCAATATTGTAGTAATTGATATTTAGCATTGTTAATAATATAGGCCTGGCTTAGGCACTAGTATAAACTATTGTTATTGAGCATCACTTCAAACATTGCCTTGTCGTAGTCATAACAATAATAATGAAAGCATATGTATTGATATTCTTGTGTCCCTCAGAATATTAAACTATTCTTATTTAGCATCATTAGTAACATTGTCTTGTCCTAGTCAGAAAAATATTAATACAAACATATTAATTGATATTGTTGTGTCCCTAGGAATATTAAACTATTCTTATTCGGAATCATTATTTATATTGTAGCTCCCCAAGCAAACTGAAACTGTCCGTAATCATTTAGCTTCATTATTAATATATTTGTTGAATCTGAACCAATATGAAACTATTCTTAAGTCCTTAAACATTTAGCTTCATTATTAATACATTTGTGGCCACGGAGCCAATATGAAACTATTCTTATTCAGCATCATAATTGATATTGTAGTCGTCAAAGCAACTGAAAGTGTCATTAACCATTTGGCCTCAGTATGCAGAGGCACCAAAGTGTTGGACACTGAGGCGTACTTCTGATCTGGTTTCATTTAACTGCCATAACTTAACTTTATCGATCGGAAACAATCATCATATCCAATACTCAACACATTTATCTTCATTTGGGTTTTGTATAACAAATCAAGGGGGGGGGGGGTGGTAGGAGAATGGTGGAGAGACAGGGAAAAGGAGAGAGAGAGAGAGAGAGAGAGAGAGAGAGAGAGAGAGAGAGAGAGAGAGAGAGAGAGAGAGAGAGAGAGAGAGAGAGAGAGAGAGAGAGAGAGAGAGAGAGAGAGAGAGAGAGAGGGTAGCGGGCCACAGTGGCCACAGTGAGGGAGGAGGGGGGGGATAGAGGGGGAGTGATAGGGAGAGGGAGAGTGTGCGACAGGGAAACAGTGCATGGATGTCAGCCGAAGCAGAGTGTGTGTGTGTGTGTGTGTGTGTAGAGTTGTGACAGGAGCCCAGCGGGGCCATGCAATGTGTCAGCTCAACTGGAGTGGGACATAAAACACACGCACGCACGCACGCACGCACGCACGCACGCACGCACGCACGCACACACACACACACACACACACACACACACACACACACACACACACACACACACACACACACACACACACACACACACACACACACACACACACACACACACACACACACACACACACACAGTCACTACATGGTCTATAGTACACATATTATTACTTCCCTGCAGAAAACCAATGGATACTACACACATACTATACTGATATCTTGCACTATAATGTCATATTCACGCATGCACAAAAACACACACAGTGTTTTGTGTGCTTTGAATCTCGTACCTCTCTCTATCTCACTCTCTCTGGTTCTGTATGGGTGTCTCTCTGTCACACAGGGCTCTCTCTCTCTCTCTGTCTCTCTCTCTCTGTCTCTCTCTCTCTCTCTCTCTCTCTCTCTCTCTCTCTCTCTCTCTCTCTCTCTCTCTCTCTCTCTCTCTCTCTCTCTCTCTGTCACACAGGGCTCCCTCTCTGGCTCTCTCTGGGTGTCTCTCTGTCACAGAAGGCTGAGGTGGTAATACAACGTACTGGTAGGGTAATGGGCTGCACAAAAACCATTTCACGCCACAGCGAACAGAGGAGGGGACAGAAGAGAGGGGAGAGATGGGAGAAAAGAGAGAGGAGAGAAGAGAGGTGGAAGAGAAGAAGAGAAGAGGGTAGAGAAGAGAGAGGACTGAGGGGAGAGGGTAGATGGGAGCGAAGAGGAGATGAGAGGAGCTGAGGGGAGGAGAAGCAAATAGACCAGAAGAGACGGACGCATAGGAAGAGAACACACACAGAGACACACATAAATACAAACACACACCCACAGAGTGATTTACACATTTGCATACATTGCGTAAGTGAAGCTCATCTCTCCTTTTGCAGCCCAACCTACAATTTATCACGCTCGCTCGCACACGCACACGCACGCGCACACACACACACACACACACACACACACACACACACACACACACACACACACACACACACACACACACACACACATCATTCTGAGGTTAAGCGCTCTCTGTTGGTTTCGCGGGGATTTGGAGTGACATGGTTTGGAAATTAAACCATTTCCTTGCTTAATGAGAGCAGACATACTCTATGTCTCTCTCCCACATCCCCATCCTCTCCCCCTCTCCTCCCTCTGTTCTCCCTATTCCCTCCCCCCTCTTCTCCAACTTTTTACCACCGGCTCTGCTTAAAGGACAAACGCCAGTCTGGGCGTTCTCTGCCCAGGTAAACGCACCTGCCATGCATGTAAAATACAGCAATACAGCACTCCGGTCTTACTCCTTGTCCTCAAACCCTGTACTGATAGACGCACCTGGATTCTAATCAATTGACTCCTCCTCATCACTGCTCTCCAGTGAAAACCTTCATCAATACATTCTCCTCCTCCTCTTCCTCCTCCATCCCTCACCCGCCTCATTCCCTCCTCTTCTCTGGCTGTCCCGGCTTCCCCCCCCCCTCTTTCCTGCACACTCTCAATTACTGGGTTTCTTCAAATCACCAGAAAAAACTTTGTCTGGAGTGTTTCTCCTCATCTCTGTCTGTGATACAGTAAGACGGTATCTACTCAGTAAGAGAGACAGAGCTGAAACCTTTCGTCTGCAGCGTATCTCCTCGTCTGTCTCTCTCACGGTCTCTCTCTTCTTTCTCTTGTGTCCCTACATGTCCTCTGCTTTGTCTGGAGCCCTTTGTACTCACCCTCTCTCCGTTACCTCTCTCTCTCTCTCTCTCCCCTCTCTCCCCCTCTCCCTCTCTCCCTCTCTCTAGAGGGGAAGGCTCCACTCTCCAGTGATACCCCTCCATCCGCCCCCCCCCCATTCATCCACCCTTTCTTTCCTCCCTTCCTCCATTCATCCCTTCACTCTCTCACTCCTACTCTCACTGTCATCTGTCTTTCTTTCAGTGTCCCTTTCTCCTCCTTCTCCCCGTGAGGAAATCAATAGGGAGGGAGAAGAAAAATAAAATAAAACGGGATCTGCCCCCCCTTTCCGTGGCCCTCAGCCCTCACACATACTCTGCCTCACCCTCTCTTTCACCCCCTCCCTCATGAGGGCTCCCTCTTCCCGGTCTCTCTGCCCCTCCCTCCCTCCCCCCCCCCACACACCACGCTCTCTAACCCTTTTACCCCATTCCTCTCTTCCTCTTCAACGTATACCCCCCCCCCCCGTCTCTTGGAGATCAATGGCGAGAGGGCCGCTGTTCTAATCCATATCAGTCATATTCTTGTGCTCCGCCAGCACTTTGGACCGACTCAATTAAAACACAGCACTGAAGACTGCACGTGACTGTGCATGTGTGTGTGTGTGTGTGTGTGTGTGTGTGTGTGTGTGTGTGTGTGGTGTGTGTGTGTGTGTTGGTGGTGGTGGTGTGTGTTATAGCTGAGTCTATAGAGCAGGGCCACCTGGGATCCTTATCAGTGGTAGGATAAATGACTGGCAGGGGAGGGGGAGAGAAAAAGGGAGGTAAAGAGAGAGAGAGAGAGAGAGAGAGAGAGAGAGAGAGAGAGAGAGAGAGAGAGAGAGAGAGAGAGAGAGAGAGAGAGAGAGAGAGAGAGAGAGAGAGAGAGAGAGAGAGAGAGAGAGAGAGAGAGAGAGAGAGAGAGAGAGGTGGGGGAGGGGGGGTTGGGTAACATAAATGAATCCAAAGTAAAAAAATAAATAAAAAAGCCAGTTCCATTTGGTTTTGTGAAATTGAAAGATGAAACCCATAATCACAGATTAAAACCAAAGGGAAAACAGCCGAGCCCTGATGGACCGTCTGGCAGTAATTGTGTTTACCGTGTCCGATTTTAAAGGAGTACCAACAATAGCCATGGTGATCAGGACCATTAGAGAAGTCAAAGACTGATGCATGACCCAAGAGGGCTAGCGATTTTAAAATTACATTTCCTATTAGCATTAGCATTAACACGCGGGCGAGAGCGTGCCTCGTCCTTGGAGCTGTGGTTGTTGTTTTTTTTCTTACAAATGGTTGTTTTTGACTCTCCATACAATACCATTACGTTTCAGGCCTGTGGGGCGATTGGCTCTTTCATCTTCCAAAAACTAATTTCACTCCAACAATCATTCACGCGCTGAGGAAACGCAGAGGGAGGGACGGAGAGAGTGGCCAGGGAGCCAAGGCTTGGTACGGAGGTGTCTATCTCTGGGCCGAGGGGCCGGTCTCTGGGCCGCTCTCGCAAGGGTGGACTGGAAGAGGTTAACGTCGGCCGCGAATCAACACATCTGATTAGTTTATGTACTCTTTGGTTTCATGTTTTTTATAGATTTGTGACAGATTATTATTATTTTTTTTAGTTGCTTATGAAATGCTCCGAACTTGTTCAACGCATTTCATTTTGATGTTGCTTCTTTTGGCTGCTTGTGCTGTTTTCAAACAGAAACCATGCAGGGGACCAAACTCCAGATGCAATCCCCTTTTATGCTCGTAGAGTCTCATGTCATCGATATTAGTTAAAATCCATTAGTTAAAAGTCAGCTTGATGGAAACATAATTGGCACGTGGATTTATATGATCCATCAGGGAAGTTTCCATAACTTATAACAATGTCATTCCTCCTGTTAAATACAACCTTCTAGCCATCAACCCAAGGACACTTAATCACAGCAAAGCCGCTATTTCACAGCAAGGTTGCTATTTCATAGAAGTCGCTATTTCATAGCCAAACGTTTTGTGGGTTTTTAGTGAATTAGTAAATTAGAAAATGAGTAAGGCCTTGCAGTGCATTCATCGGTCCGATTTAGTTGTTTCTGCAGATTAAAAGCTGTAAGTCACTGTCAAAACAAATGCATTACCAACGTTACGATCCAGAGAGCGAAAATGGAAAAAACACATACTCACAGAAATTAAAACATGCCTTCGCATACACTCACTCACACACACATACTGGTGCGCTGGCACTACACATTAATATACACTGTCACGCACATAGATAAACACTCACGCTTGCAAACACACAGTCCCATCTACACACACATGATATACATCCACACAAAAGACACAAACACACACACACACACAGATACATGAGGCAGCATTTGACAGTTTAATACATCTCATTAATCACTAAAATTAGTAATACATCTGCTAGCTCTCCAACAAGGGAACGAAAAATATCCCTCCCGTTATGTGTGTGTGTGTGTTTCCATATATCAATCCATCAATCTCTCATCCCTGAATTTTCTCCAGATTCATCTATCTATCCACCCATCGATAGGTCCACCCATCTATCTATAAACTTCTAACCTTCTATTTACATTTCCATGTTTATCTCTAAACCCTCCTCCCCAACATACCGTTCCATCCATCCATCCATCCATCTATCCATCCATCCATGCACGGCCTCTACTCGTCTCGCTCCTCCACCCAAAAGGTGGAGGAGCGGAGAGAGAGGAGGAGGTGGTTGAGGAGGTGGTGGAGGGGAGGAGGTGGTGGAGGGGAGGAGGTGATGGAGGTGGGGGTTGCAGCTGTTGGTGAAAGCTCTCCATTTTTTCAGACTAATTACTCTGCCTCTTAACAAAGTACCAGCAACCGGCTGGGAGGAAATGAACACACAAAGAAAGGCGCGCGCACACACACACCACACACACACCACACACACACACACACACACCACACACACACGCACAACACACACACACACACACACACACACACACACACACACACACACACCACACACACGGGGGTGTCATTGAAAGGAATTTAGCGGAAATCTGACAAGGCAAGAAAGAGTGAGATTGAGTGAATGAACAAGATAGAAATAGATAGATAGAAAGAAAGAAAGTAAAACAAGAAAACAAATCCATAGAGGAGAAGGCAGAGAGGAAGTCAGATAAACTTGGGGGTAGAAAAAGTGAGACGATTGATGCGTTCAGGCATAGCTCTAAGTGTGAACAACAGTTTGTTTGTTTGCGTGCGTGCCTCATGGAGGAGGCAGTGGATTATCCCGGCGTGTGGACTCATGAACTGGAGGCTGAACTGGAGGCTGAAATGTCAGCGAGCCGCTAGAATAAAGGCGGCAGAATTAGTACAGAGAAGAGATAAATGTCAGGGGGCTTTGGTACTATTAGGACCACAGAAGGTCAGCACCCCCCGCGCACACACACACACACACACGCAGACACAAACACACACACACAAATATAAACACACGCGCGACGCGCACACACACACACTCATACACTCCAAAACTAACGCTACTTAATGCAAAGCAGTCCTCCTCCAGGTGTGTGTGTGTTTCGTTAGGATTATGAATTCATGTTTGTTTCTTTCATGAAAAAGCGTTTAAATGATCATGATGGGGTCGTAGGGGAATTACTAGGATCAGCAACATTTAGCTCGTCACACACACACACACACACACCACACACACACAACACAACACACACACACCAACACACACACACACACACATCACACATTATCCTTTAGGAAGATATGTGTTTACTA
>OLKM01000030.1:746507-747899 GCA_900291075.1 Melanogrammus aeglefinus | reverse complement strand
ACATGTTGATGTCACCTTATACATCCCCTGTTCCTTTCTCATCCTACCATCATCATGCCTTTACTTGCCTACCTACAATTGAGCATTATCTTAAGGTGTAATTGATTGGGGACAGCAGTATATGTGATGAGGAGATATGGGAAGGTACATGAAGGTAAAAATACACAGGGCTTAGTGGTTTACAGTTAACATTAGGCTGAAACGTACACATTGGCAGCCATCTTGTTGTTTCTGGTAGTCAGTTGGCATGGTTTCATACACCAGAAGGCTAATGGAACATTCAGGGAGGGGGGAGGGGTTAAGACATGTGTGACTATGTAGTGTGCGCATAGCAAGACACAAGTATGGATTTATTTGTATTTCTTAAATTAGGTAATTTCGTAAGTTCACTAATAGTTTTGATTAAAAGATAGCGAGAGCGGGACAAAGTTCAAAATGTGTGTTCTCACGCGCTAAAAACACACACACTCTGAAAGGCAGTGAGTTAATTTCCTGGTGAACCTGGCTATGATTATCTCCTGGGCCGGAATGGAACGTTTGATGTCCTGGGACCAGACTAATCCTCAGTGACTGACCCCCACCCCTCATTTCCCCTCCTTAACTTAATAAAGGAGTTTGGAGAGAGAGGTTACAGGGAGGGAGGGAGGGCGAGGGAGGGGAGAGAGAGAGAGAGAGAGGGGGAGGAGAGAGAGAGAGGAGGGAGAGAGAGAGATGAGAGAGAGGAGTGAGAGAGAGAGAGAGAGAGGGAGAGAGAGAGAGAGAGAGAGAGAGAGAGAGAGAGAGAGAGAGAGAGAGAGAGAGAGAGAGAGAGAGAGAGAGGCAGAGGGAAAGAGAGAGTGGGAGTGAGGTGAAACGATCAAAGCTTCTAGGAGAAAGACATTTGATAAAGAATCAGAAAAATCTAAGAGAAAATGGGCAAAAATGTTAGAACATTATATAAATAAATAACCCAACAAAAGGCCTACAGGGAAGCTTCATAGTCATTTAACTGCCAATGTAATATTAACAACATATTAACGCATCCATATAAGTGTCTTTGAATTACGCCGGCAGCAGAGACTTTTCTATATAATGGGTACAAATGATTGCCGTCTGTCGCAGCGATTTCTCAAACAGAGCGGAAAAAACACAATTACAGCGCTGCGATTACTGGTACATTACCGAAACATTAGATATGGTAAACAGCTGTGCTCCACAACCACATCTAGTTCCCCTGCCTGTCTCTTAGGTAGGAACACAACCCATAGACTTTAATTGAGCGAGTACGACAGCTCGTCCAATGATCCACGTCAAGGGTTTCCGTACCAGGATGCAGACTGCACAGAATCCTCACAAGCGCTTTCATTTAAATCCAATCAAATTCAATCAAATCGTACCCTGGCCTGACTCTGA
>OLKM01000030.1:726507-741507 GCA_900291075.1 Melanogrammus aeglefinus | reverse complement strand
GTGTGTGTGTGTGTGTGTGTGCATATGTCTGCTTGTGTATCTCCTCTGTGTAGAAAGGTGTGTGTGTGTTTGGATGGGATATCTTAGTCTCTGTTTACATTTTCCGTGTGTCCGTGGCAGTTAATATTTATAACTGTATAATATTTTTATCTGTGTGGAAGTGTTTGTGTATCTTTGTGTATGTTTGTGTCTGTATGTGTGTGACTTTGAGTAAGGGTATGCAAGCGCTTGACTGGGAGAGCTGTTTTTCAAGTAGAAAAGCACCAAATATGCATGGCAACCGCGGCCCAAGTAAGTGTGTGTGTGTGTGTGTGTGTGTGTGTGTGTGTGTGTGTGTGTGTGTGTGTGTGTGTGTGTGTGTGTGTGTGTGTGTGTGTGTGTGTGTGTGTGTGTGTGTGTGTGTGTGTGTGTGTGTGTGTGTGTGTGTGTGTGTGTGTGAGAGAGTGCAGGGTAGTTCTATTAACACCAGGTTTTCTTCCACTGTACCTCAGCCAAATCCCACACTGCTGTGTGACTTGGCCAAAGACCACTGGATCAGTGTGTGTGTGTGTGTGTGTGTGTGTGTGTGTGTGTGTGTGTGTGTGTGTGTGTGTGTGTGTGTGTGTGTGTGTGTGTGTGTGTGTGTGTGTGTGTGTGTGTGTGTGTTTGTGTGATGAGTACAAACACACAAACAGACACACAAAGACACACTCTAAATATTAACTCTCCTCAGCCTTCCTCTCAGTATTGACTCGGAAACCATCAGTCCAGACCTGCTTGCACTGTGTGTGTCTATATGTGTGTGTGCGTACATGTGTGTGTAGGGAGTACCTGCCTCAAGCAGCTGACCTCTATCCCAGGGGGTCAGTCAGCATAAATGATGTCACAGCAGGGGAAAGGGGGCTCTGATCCCACACAAGGCTGATCGTTAGGCATGTCATCCTCAAGCACACTCACACACATTCTCTGTGAACATACAGAGAAACGGAGAGTAGACTTAGACATTAGAGGAGATTGAGGGAGAGAGACAGTAAAAAAAGATAGACAGACAGAAAATTAAAAAGAGAGCAAGATAGACAGAGAAAAATAAAAAGAGCAAGATAGACGGATAGAAAAATAAAAAGAGAGACAGAGACAGACAGACAGACAGACAGACAGACAGACAGACAGACAGACAGACAGACAGACAGACAGACAGACAGACAGACAGACAGACAGACAGACAGACAGACAGACAGACAGACAGACAGACAGACAGACAGACAGACAGACAGACAGACAGACAGACAGACAGACAGACAGACAGACAGACAGACAGACACTCAGTGGGACCAGGCAGTAGCAGTAACCTCTACACCTCTTCCCAACTGTAAATCTCAGACCTGCGCCCCAGGTAGTTTTAGCAATGGCAGCGGCAGTTCGGGATCACCACAAAATATTTTACATATTTGAACTCGATGCAAGCCAGCAATCATTTCTTAGCTTTGACATCAGCATTCTCTTCCTCTACCTATTGAGGTTTCCACTTTTTCTACCCTGTCTCAATCCCTCCTTTCTTTCATGTCTCTGACTCATCCCTCCATACCTCTTTCCTTTTCTCCCTATCTATCCAGCCGTCTCCCTCTCTCCTTCCCCCTTATCTCCCTCGATCCATCCCTCTCTCATGGGCTCTTTCCATCTCCCTCCCTCTGTCCTCCAGTATAAAAGGAATGTCAGTGTAATCCGCTACCCTTTCTGTTCTGAATCAGCACAACACTTCTGTTCCAACAACCCCCGCGTCCTTATAAGGGCAGACCCAGCCGCAAGTCTTTACGCACATGGTCGCCCGTCTGCAATGTGGTTGTGTGTGTGTGTGTGTGTGTGTGTGTGTGTGTGTGTGTGTGTGTGTGTGTGTGTGTTTGTGTGTTAATGTGGTCTGTGTATGTGTGTGTGTGTGTTGTGGTGTCAGTGTGTGACGGCATATGTGCGCGGGTTACACGTTTAATTTGAAGCTTATTGAGAATGGATGAATCGCTTTCTTGGCATTCTTCAAGACTATCTTGGACATTCGGCATTTCTTTCCATCGCCGTGATTACATTATGTATTTTCCTCTGTGAGGAAAAAATTTGAGTCTTTCGGTTTTCCCTCTCTTCTGCTGTTAGGCTCTCATAGGTAGCAAGGAGTGAAAGGAGGGAGAGGTAGCAAGCATTCGTTTGTGTGTGTGTGTTTGTGTGTGTGTGTTTGTGTGTGTGTGTTTGTGCAACACCCCAGGATGGACGAATGATGGTCTAATGGATTTAAAGATGGATGCAACAATAGATGGATCAATGGATACACAAATGGGGATGGATTCATAAATGGACAGAGGGATGGATGGATGGATGAATGAATAGACATAAATGGGAGAGTATGAATGGATTTCTGAATGGGCAGACCGATGGATGCAAAGTGTTGGTGAACTTGGAGATAATCATTACAATACGAATGCCACTGAACTATCGGTTTACTAAAAGGTCCTTTTCAATGGAACCAACCTAGAATGGTGTCCTTCCGTGTTCCCGGAACGAAGCCAGTGCACAAACAAAACTCTCAACCCTCCCCAACGACAAAGAGGTACATTCAAGCACAAGGTCCACTCGGGCTGGTCAAGAGCGCAGGTTCGATTCCCTCCCAATTAAGCACCAAGGCTGCTTCTTCCTGTTCTGTTGTGGAAACTGTGGCTACCCAGGGACAGGGAGTTGACACGTTTGTGTGTGTGTGTGTGTGTCTGTGTGTACTACAACGGAAATAACAATCATGAGCCCTTTCAAAACATTGAGGCATACACTATAAAATGTTGTTTTTCTGCATGTGGGATTAAGATAAGAATACATTTTAATATGGTAATTTATGCTGGGTACACACTACAGGATGATTAGCCCGATGTTGGGCGCGATTTCCTCCACAATACTGTCGTCAGCAAAGCCCCGATTTTTTGATGGTTCTACTGTTTTTTATTTCGATAGGGAACATTAATGGCATATGTTTTTTAATAATCGGGGCCTAGCCGATTCATAATATTTGCAGAGTATATTTGCAAATATTAAACAAATACAATATTTCAAATCCAAAATCCTCTCGTGTGGGGGGGGGGAACTCTGATGACAGCTGAGGAGGCAGGCAATGGATTGTCCCGCGCAAAAGACGTTAGCAAATCAGGAGCCATGCTGACCTCGCTGCATGCTGCAAAACCCCCAAAAAGCATTGGCAAAAGCTAGCATACCTCGATCCTACTGACTGTCGTCTGACACGTTTGTTTACACTGACGTACGATTTTGATCGGAAGAGATTGGTGCGATTTGTGGTTTTGAAATGAACACTGGGAGTGTAATCGGTTAATGTGTGTTGTGCTATGTTGGCAAAATTGTTTCCTTCCATACACTTAACGACCAAAACAGTTAAATTCATTTTAATCCATCATTAGGTGTGTGGTCTCTCAGGTGTCTCAGGAGTGTACTCAGCATTAGAAGAGACTTTGATGGCTTGTTTATAACTAATGCGCAGGGAGGGGTTAAGTATCAAATCACGTAGATGTTTCCAGACATGTGACATGTGTGGGAGTGGAGAAACTTAACCTTCGACTATCCTGCTATTGTTCCAGACTTGATTTGATTTCAAACCCACACACACCCACAGCCAGAGCATTACACCAATGGTAAAAAGGCTCTTTGTGTGTTCCCAGGTAAACTGTGAGACTATAACATTACAATGACTATACGTGTTGTTCTGCTGTTTTATGATAATAGGGTCAAGACTCTAATCGGTGTGACCAGATAATGGGTGTTGAATCGTGAAGCATTACCACGATTTAAATGAATCCCAACAATTTGCAGAGCTGTGAGTAAACCGCTTTGTCAATTATGCAGTTATTTGTGTTTTTAGATGTGACATTGTTTGTATAAATGTGTAGGACTGTGTTTGTATCTCATTTTATACAATTTAATTTGCACATGCCTGTGCCTTTTTCTTTTTATCTTTCTGTTAACCATTATGTTAGATAATAATATGACATATAATCAAATAATCAAAAAACGTATCAGCAACAGCTGTGGTACTACAAGGAAACTCTGGGACAATGTTCTTTAATTCTAAAACACACTATTGTTCTTACTGAACGATATCAAAAGAAAGTAATGATAGTGTCTTGCCAGGTAGTGGGAATAACCGCTAATCAGGAAGTCCCCCTTAAAAGTCTGCTGCTGTAAGTGTCCCACACACAATAGTGCTTCTGGCCTGGGGACCATGTGGGGACGTGAGTCGTGGGGACCCGGGAGAGAGAAGAAAGGACTGAGACCTGGAACCTTGAACCATTCAAACCCAAAAATAAAGACCACACACGCTTCCTCTCTCACACAAGCATAGGCTGGGGGATACACATACGCACGCACAGGCAGGCAAATACACACATAAATACAAGGCGGCAAACAGACAAATAAGGGTCCCGTGACACACACACACACACATTTACACGGATATGCACGTAAGCACAGCCAGCCAGGGCCATTGTCAGGACAAGAGAGGGCTGATAAGAGTGAAGAGAGACAACAGAGGATGTAACCTTGTGCGGGTCAGTTATAACTCCGAGGGAAATTATACTGAAAAGACAGGGGAACTCAAAACTGCAGAAACAGGACACGGTGCAAGGTCTCCTCCTTCAAAACACAGTCAACCTCCTCGACATTCATCTCCACGACAGCCACCAGGCAGATTGGGATCGCGATAGTGAGAGAGAAAATGAATGAGCGCCAGCCAATCAGGAGAAGGTTAGGAATCCCATTATTTCTACAGTAAGGGCGAATAATAAAGTATTAACTGAAATTCCCCAAGATTATAGCATTTTATTGGATTTCGGTTTAGTTCATAATATGGAACCCCCTCTCCTCATGCTTTTGATAACGCCTTCTTAGTTATAAGATTACCATGATAACCTTAATTCTGACGTTGGCAGCATTGTAATGAAGCATTTCCATTTCCGAGGTTTTCCACTGGTTAAGAAAAACAAGCGGGGTGTTTCGTAACTATGGGCTTTAGGAACTTAATGCTGTGTTTGAGCAGAGACTCTGCAATTTACCACTCAATGCTTATTAGCTAATGACATTAGTTAGCAGACACGCACTCAGTGGGTCGAAAGCAGGACAGCCAACAGCATTACGCCTCTATAAACAAAAGCCTAAAAAACTCAAACAAATGTTTGCTCCTGAAGGGACAGCGGTGACACTGGTAGACAGCCGGTAAGTGTGGTTGTGCCGGTGCAGAAACAGGCCCTCAAGAGACAACCGGTCAGAATGAACCTTCCTCTCCCTCGCTTAGTAAGTAACAGACCTAGAGGTAATCCATGAGTGGCTGTCTCTGATCAATAAACTAAATGTTTCAATTAGAGCAGAACCAAACTCCCTCTCCCTTCTAGCTTGGTGGATGTATCAGCAGGTAGAATTCTGTCCAGGTTTATCCATGCAGACAACACAATGCAGTGCTGTTTCGGCGGACTGATAACGAGCATGGCGGGACACACACTCACACACACATGCCTGTTCTTACCCCGTGAGAAACCTAAGAACGGTCTGTCTCAGCATGCAGATGGCTTCCAACACCCTCAACCATTACACTAAGCTAATCCTGACCATTACCCGAGTGTCTGTTGGAGGACAACATCACCTTTCAGAGATAAAAAACCTGGAGCAGCTTGTTTAACATCCTTATCCAATCACAAACAAATGTTAGTCACGTTCCCTCAATTTTTCCTTGTTGCACTATGGTAAGATAATATTAGATGTCTATCTATCTATCTATCTATCTATCTATCTATCTATCTATCTATCTATCTATCTATCTATCTATCTATCTATCTATCTATCTATCTATCTATCTATCTATCTATCTATCTATCTATCTATCTATGTCTATATCAGATGTAGCAATTTGATTTCGTTTAATAGGTGACTGCGCAATAACAAATAAAGTCTCTCCAACCAGCCATCCTTCCATCTATCTATCTATATATCTATATCTATTTATGTAGATATGTTAAGTGTACAACAATGTTTCGACTATTCATTTTTATATTTATGTAACATTTCTACCGTATGCTAATCATTTAACAGAACCTAAACAGATTGTACTATACATATATGCAAATTACGAATCAAAATAAGGTAGCAAAGTATAGGTAGCAAAATAGTCCATCAGATCAAATAACTTAAAAATACATATCAAGAGAGCATCAGCTATTGAGACCACGCAGCTCCAGACCCTGATTTTAAATAAGCAGTGGCGTATTTAGTGGCATTGCGGTATAAATACGGTAATGACTCCCGACAGCGAGTTTATTGTTGGGAGGATTTCAACCGAGGGAGGACCAGAGGGGGAACTTCCAGACATCCTTCTCTTAGGCTCAAATCAAATTAAACTGTCTCTTATTTATGGTGTCGGCAACTTTGGACAGTAATTTAGTTAAACTCGGTCAATGCGCCAGCGTTTGTTGATGCATGGGCTATGTGTTTGCATGAATGTGAACACTGTTTCATGAGGACACATCCACACACTAAAAGAACAAAAGCGCCCGGTCATGAGTGCATATTACAATGAGTATTATAAGTACACACAAGCAAGAACACACACACACAGGTACGTACGTTATTATATTTGAATAATCCAAGAGCAAATGTTCAATGTATCAATTAAGTATATGGGCCAGTCTTTACACTTTTAAGCAGTTCCTTAAAGTTGTCTGTAAAATAAACAATGCATAGATTTATCCAGACACAACAAGCAAAACCCAAAATACAAAAATCAGTCTCTACCAAATCTATATGTACACATTGTTCATCAGAACAAATATTCCCCTCTTCAGCCTTTCAACACTTAGATTTCTTTATTTTACTGTGGTCATCCCCCGACTCCCTTGGGCCCTTCTGCCTTCCACTTAAGGCCCGAGACCCACAGGTTGAGAACCAGTGCTTGGAACCACGGAGAGAACCCAGAAGGAGAGGAAGCAGGCCTCACAGTCATACCAAGTTAAACAACCACAGGGACTGAACAGGAACGGTAAAGACCATCTTGGGCATGGACCAAATCGACAAGTTCTCAAGAAGATTAAACGACGATGATGCTCAATAATCCGAGATATCGTACAGGAGATGATGAACGGCGCAACATCGTTAAGTTATACTGAATAAAGATTGCTGCGCAACAATTACAATAACTGTTGACTGCAACATTGTGTGTGTGTGTGTGTGTGTGAGAGAGTGTGTCGGTGTTTGTTGGTTCGTGTATGTGTGCATGCAATCAAACCACAAGCACCCTGTTGATTTACTTCCTATTTCCCTAGGGGGAAAGTCTGTTGTTGTGGCAAACAACACACACTCTCACACACACACTCTCACACACACACACACACACACACACACACACACACACACCACACACACACACACACACACACACACACACACACACACACACACACACACACACACACACACACACACACACACACCAACCAACTCGTATGTGTTTTGGTTGCTTGATAATTGTTTCTAGGCAAACATTCTTCTGCTAGCTAAGACAGCTAACCCATAACCATGAATCAATGGGATGCTAATGGAGCCACAGGGACAAAACACACATTATACTACGCTAGCATTGCATTAGCAACACACACGCATGGACACAAACAACCACACACACACAAACACACTATATCCATCAATTTAGCTTGTTTTTTCTCCCTCCATCCAATTTTCTTTATGACTCACTTTTTTTTTTGCCCCCCCTTTCTCTCTGCTCCTCTATGGCTCTTTCCCTCCCTTTCACTTCCTCTCTCGCTCTATCTCCCGCTCTTTCATATATCTCCATCCCTCTTTCTCTCCCTCCCTCTCTTTAATGTCTCTACCTCCCTCCTTCTCTTTCCCCCTCCCTTGTATATTCTACAACAAACTCCGTTGGTCTGCTCCCACTCTCTTGGATCCACAATGTTAGTTCTTTGAGAACTTTCCACTCAACACCTTCACTTATCTCACAGACAAACGACCAGAAAAACAAATAAATAAAAGGCCAATTTAGTGTGTTTGCCATCGGTCTCCCCCCACAGCCGTGTTGGAACTGTTCAATTAACAGATACATCTTCGTCAGCAAGGTCGGCCAGTTTGGTAACGGGGTGACTGCTGACATCTCTCTCTCTCTCTCTCTCTCTCTCTCTCTCTCTCTCTCTCTCTCTCTCTCTCTCTCTCTCTCTCTCTCTCTCTCTCCTCTCTCCTCTCTCTCTTCTCTCTCTCTCCCTCTCTCCCTCCCTCCCTCTCTCCCTCTCTCCCTCCTTTTCATTTCTGCCAACATCAAACATAATTACCTACCTCTGGTGCATGCTAATTGCGCTCTTTCTCTCTCGCGCTCTCTTTCGGTCGCTCTGTGTCGCCATCGCTCTTTTTACAGCTCCCTCTCTCGCCCTCCCTATCTATTACTTGGTGCTCCTCTCTTTCTCCCTCCTCCTCTTCTTTCTCTCCGTCTCTCTCTTGTGTCCCCTCTCTCCCTCCTCTCGTTGTTGTTGATTTGTGAACAAGAAACTTTTCTCATTTGGAGGTAAGGAATGGCTGAGTTTATGTGTATTGATCGCTTGGCTCAGGCTGTGTGGGGTGATCGAGCGAAACGGGACAGCGGTGTTGGCAGATTGTCACCGGGACAAGAACAACATGCAGGAAAACATTGTTTTTTCTGGGAGAACAGAAAGTGCTCAGCGTGCTAAAAGAGGCCAAACCCCCCCCGGTTCAGATGCAGACCTGATGGGGGGCTATGAAGAGGGCTTGTTCTCGGCTTTACTTATGCTGGTGTTATGGCTCTTAGCTATAACACCCTAAAGACTAAAGAAGGCAATATAACTATATCCAAATGGGAATTTGCAGATTTACACTGAACACTAAAAAATATATATATATAGTTTATATATATTTAAAATATGTAGGTTATCGTAAGCATATCACACGTTAGTTATTTTGTTCTCTGCGATTCTCTGTCAACTTTAGTATTTTAACGCTCGATATTCTTTGGGTGTGAACAGAATCGGTACCCTGGCACAAATCGCAGCGTCGTCCATTGGGGCACAATTTATGTGGATCTGAAACCCTACCAATCAATTTGTTGGAGAGTTGGTCGAATAACAGTCGACTAAGAGTATGTTTATAGCACAAAAATATAAATATCATATATAGTAAAAATCTGTATATTAGTGCAAAAATAATAAAATCTTTTCACCCTTTTTAAACTTTATTATATTGTGACTTAACTCTACTTTATTATTACCTTTCCTTTTGATATTGATATTGTCTATCATTGTCTGCTGCTCTCAAGAGCAGACCCTCAGGGATCCATAGCAGTAGCCATCAAAACTAATCATCCCATATATATTCATATTATGTCGGTCAGATGCAGGCCTCTGGTCAGGCAGAAGACTACTAAACACGAGCATCCTTCACACCAGAACACACAATTCCATACCTTTAGGTACGGGATACATCATCATGTACATCACACACACAGTGTTTTTCAGAGTGTGCTTCTCACTTGTTATCAATGGCCTGTAGGGAGTGTGTATGTTTTTGCGTATTTGTGTGTTTGCATATTTTTGTGTGTTTGTGTATGTGTGTGATTGTGTGTTTGCGCGCGTGCATGCGTGTGTGTATGTGTGTGAAACCTCACTCACAATGCTTAGGATCACTTAGCATTGCGACCCCGGAGAACCAGGAGTACACGCTTGGTGTGTGTGTGTGTGTGTGTGTGTGTGTGTGTGTGTGTGTGTGTGTGTGTGTGTGTGTGTGTGTGTGTGTGTGTGTGTGTGTGTGTGTGTGTGTGTGTGTGTGTGTGTGTGTGTGTGCGCGGCGTGTTCCCTACCCGGTGTGTGTCGTCGTCAGGCCCTCTGCGCCGGGGGTCAGGGTCTTCGTAGGCAGGGGTCATTCCTTCTCTCCTGGCCTGCTGATACTCTCTCCTCAGCAGCTGGATCCTTTCGCTGACAGACACACACAAGCACACCCACACACAAGCACAAACACACACAAAAGAGCACGCACACACACAAGCAAACAAAATGTCAAGAGGGTATTTAGACTCAATTCAGATTTTTTGCTTTGGAAAGGTTTCTGTATCATGAACTTCTATAAGTGCATGAATAAATAACTATCAAGATGACAAAAGCACATGAATGCATCATTATTTTAATCACAGTGATAGACTGAACCCCTGACTCCCCATGCATCAGCTGACTTATCTGGATGGGAGCTGTCCAATGGGAGCTCTCTATTCCTCAAGTTGAGTTATCTGTTATCTGACAGACACCTGCGGACTGCACTGGCATCCCACACACGTGCACATATACCCGTGTGCACACACATGGATATACAAAAACCCACACACAAAGATCAATGTTCTACACTCGCTCTCTCGCTGCATTTTTATCAGTTTTTCTGCCTCTTTTTCGTCCAAGCCTCAACATCAATCATATGAATACTTCTACTTTCTGTCAACACATTTATCAGAATAACGGGCACCCCGAAGCACATAAATACAAATCACACACACACACATGCAGAGAGAACCCCCCCCCCCCCCCGCCCCAATCACCCTGACAAACACATCCAACATCCTCCACACGGCCACACTCACGCACCACAACATCTAAATATCAAAGCCCTAAACAGCAACAGGACGCAGAAAGTTTTGAAAAACAAATCAATGGACCGATCGAAAATGCAGCACAAGACATCTCCTAGACATGTACTTTCAAACGAGCGTGCGCATTTCACACGCGGCGACAATGGAGTTGGCCTTCCCTGTGGTGCACTGCACACGCAAAAGGGGAGTCATTCAAACGGCATCAGTAGTTAATGTGTTTGTTTACACATTTCTAATTGATCGTTCCGCTGTGCGGTCCGCAAGCTTCTCCCCTCATTGGAGTGCATGCTTTCTGTCCTCCCTGCAGTCCTGTCTCCCTCACGTCTCCCCTGCAGCATGCCCCGGTCCCTCCCCCTTTTGGAAACACTGTCCAAGGCTATCAGCAGTTTGTGGTTTGTTTCCTAGGTTTCCTTGTGGTTTGTTTCCTCTGTTTCACCCCGTCCCTCCCCTGGTGGAGAGGTTCACCTGAACACAGTTCTGCTCTCAGGTCTACCTCCAGCACTCACCCTGTTGCGGACCCCTGACCCGCTTTCCAACTCTACTGCATGGGACCTGAAGCAGAATTAATCTGCGCTTGTGAGATTTGTGTGATTGAGGGGGACTGCCAGCTAGACTGTGCGTGTGTGCGTGTGTGTGTGTGTGTGTGTGTGTGTGTGTGTGTGTGTGTGTGTGTGTGTGTGTGTGTGTGTGTGTGTGTCTATGTAGAGAGAGAGAGAGACTGTATATATGTTTATGTGAGTGAGAGAGATAGAAAAAGTGAGTGAGTATGTGTGCGCCCATACGGTTGGAAGTCATTTATTCATAGATGATTTCACAACCATCAATACCAAGCAATGGGCAAAATATGTGCAGAGAACACACACACACACACACACACACACACACACACACACACACACACACACACACACACACACACACACACACACACACACACACACACACACACACACACACACACACAGTACTCCCCCATCCACATCCACACAGCGACGCACAGATTGTGAGTGCTTATATATATTCAATGTCCTTAAGAGGGCTGTGTCAGCACAATCTATGCAGCCCCCCTAGGAAAGACATCCAAGAAAAGGAATAGCATAAAAATAGTCAGGAGCAGACCTGAGCAGACGACAGTATACGCATCTATACGTTACGGATACACACCTATATGGGTGGCACCAAATTACATCCTATCTCCTGTCATCCCAATTCATATATCAGTTAAATGACTGTTTATCTGATATATTAAACATATATATATATTTATTATATATTATATATATATATATATATATAAAGTGCAGAATGAGCTGGCCCTAGTGGGCATCGACCCTAAACCCGGGCAGTGTTGATGTCATGCTCAACCAGTTGAGCTAACCAGATGGTGTGAGGACGATATACTGTATTAAGCGTGGATTAATGAATGGTATACACACATACGGGTCCACACAGTACCCGTTTTCGACGCTGCTTAACGTCATAATTTAAATCTGTAAATGTAGTTTCAATATTACCACGTGTCGTCATTCTAGGCATCTTTCTGTGACTCCCAGGTGTACGGAGGGCCGGATTGACTACAGAATGAGGCCGGTACTACGACCAATCTAATTTGGGGAGGGCCAAACAGTGGGTATGTACTTGGTCGCCTATTTCTGCAGAGTGCGTTCACTGTGGATTCATCATAACAGGCAGTGCTGGTAAAGCAAGGCCTAAGAAGGACCAATCCCTCTCTCCTTTTCACTACAATGGATTCCACATGCCCCCTCCAAACACACACACACACACACACACACACACACACACACACACACACACACACACACACACACACACACACACACACACACACACACACACTTTAATGCTTCATATGATTTATGGATGCACATAAAAGCAAAAGAATGAGATGGGAGAGATAAAGCAAAACAAAAAATAAATAAAAACACTGAAAACACACTTTAACTATCAGGGCTAACATAAAACCTTGACCAACACACATGCACACACACATAGAACTACACACACTCCAACATACACAGACCCATGCTTTGCGGTCAATCTTCTGCTGGAAGCCCACCACACACACACACACACACACACACACACACACACACACACACACACACACACACACACACACACACACACACACACACACACACACACACACACACACACTGTTGTGGCTGCAGACTGCAGAGGCTATCGATCAGCCCTGGAGGAACAAGGGCTGGGTAATAAAAGCCGACTGGAATGACTTCCTGTTTTACAAGCCAGCGGTCATTAAACAACAACAGGAAGTAGCAGCCGTGTGTGTTAGCGTAGCGCGCTTCCTTCCATTCACCTTCCCCCGTGCTCCACTCACACAGGTTATAAATAAAATATCAACGCTACTCCCTTACCCATTCCCATACAAAATATATTCCAAGAGTATATTTCCAGTCTTTGATGGATTTCTTACGATAAATGAGGCTTTTAGGCGACTGTAGATGGATGTAGGGAAGCTTTAAGGTAAGAAAAGTATAGCTCTTGGACTTTATATCAAACCTTTGACCTGACATTTTTCATTTTCGTTTTATATATTTTTCTTTTAGTATTTTTTTATGTACATTCCATCTGCTCCCCTCTTTCATGCACACACACACACACAGACACACACACACACACACACACACACACACACACACACACACACACACACACACACACACACACACACACACACACACACACACACACTATTCTCACACGCTGAGACACACATACACACGGTCAATCTTCCATGGGAGCCCCTGTCACAGCAATAATAATTCTATAAATGTTTAAAGGCAGAATCAGCGACACAGTGAGAATGTTATTAAAACTGGCGTTAATAATTAATAAGTCTGATGCCTTAATGACGTGGAGAAATAGCACACTCACATCCACAGCCGGCCGGCACATCTCTGCTATTAAAGCCCATAAATATTTACCACCCTTATCATTTTTCACTTTTACACCTCTAAGAAAAGTACATGTATATTATTCCGTTCCGTTGCTCGAGGGCAGGGTCATAGATCAGCTGTGTGATGTTCTAAGCCTGGGAATTTCTATGGATTGTATTGGTGGTTAATATCAGAGGTAAGGGGGGATGGGATGTATATTTAATATACAGTATATCTGATTTGTTGGTAAGCGGTACGCTGATCCTTGCTAAACAGGCCGTTGTCAGAGACAGCCGGTGTTTAGCAGCTAGTATCAATCTGCTGCACCGCCAGCCTCTAACACAGCTCCTCTGCGCGTAGCATTTGAAGAAATATGAGTGTCAACAACTTAATCTCAATCTGTGATAATGCTGTTAAATTTGCTCTTATGTCCTTTAGCAGACGCTTTCGACTCGAGATTGGGGATGGAAGCCAGCTCCTTTCGTCTCAAAGTCGTACTCCCTACCCAAACACTGAACACCACCCTGCTCCTTCCTCCTAGCCATTTCTGATCCTGTATTGTTAATCATCGGCCAAACGATCGATGGACCAGCATGCTCATATGATGTTGTTGCGTCTGTGTCGCAGACGTAAGATCCCTTACAGCTCAAGCAGAACCTGGAGCAAGAGAAAATAACTAAAAATATAAAACTAGACAGTTGAGTGAAGACTTGATGGCAGTGGAGAGATATTATTGATGAGACGAGAGAGCAAGTGAATAAATGCATTGAGTGTTGAAAAAACCTAAAGAAAAGAAGACATAAGGAAGGGAGAAGGATTGAATTTAAGGGGAACAAGTGCCTGCGTGTGCACGTATCCACGTGCACGTGTGTAAATGCTAAGAGAACAAACTGGATTGATAAATAATCAATCAATGAACCATGGCGATGGGGGGGGGGGGGGGGGGAAAGAGAGAGAGTTTAAGAGAGAGAGAGAGATGGAGAGAGGAGTAAAGTGGGAAGTCCTTTCATTTCCACAAACACAGTCATGATAGCTCTCTGGGTGAATCGATACTGCTTGAAAAGACAATCTGGGATTGATTTGAGAGCTTTGAAGGGGGTAGAAAAAAAAGAAAGAAACGTCTTTCATTCTTTTCTAAAGGAACGAAGGACGCTTAACCATCTGTCCCAGCAAGGCTGAGTCAATACCACAAAACAATAAGTAGCTTTTTAATAGCCTCAGAAACGCTACTACGTTAATAATAGTGGCCCGCCCGCTTTAAAACCCTACAATTTCAAACAAGCCTGCAACGTCAGCCAGTGGTTCTTCGCTTTCAACGTAATTGGGTTGTCATGTCATCATGTTTGGGACTCAAGATGTAAATAGTTAGTTCAAGTTTTTAGCGCAAGCGTAATTAACTTCAACGTGCACTTCGACGAACGC
>OLKM01000030.1:706507-721507 GCA_900291075.1 Melanogrammus aeglefinus | reverse complement strand
CCAGTATTTCATTCTTCCTCTCTGCCGTGCACCCCCTTTCCCCCTCTCCCTCTCTCTTCAGCTCTCTCTCCCCCTTCTCTCTCTATCGAACCCCTCAACCCGCCTCCCCTCCTGCGCTCTCCCTGCTACCCCATCTCCCTCCATCAAGCCTGTCCCTCTCTCCCTTTCCCTCTCTCCCCCTCTCTCTCTCCTCCCGCCCATCTCTCTAGTCCCAGCAGGCTGATTGTTTTCTAATTGGTGGAGTGGCAGAGGTCGTGGTTGTTATGGTAACCCGGAGAGAGAGGGGCGCTCGGGGTTCAGCGTGAGTAGGGGGCGAGTGAGGGCCCACTTGAGAGAAAGCAAAGGCAGCTCTCATCCTGGCTGGGGTGGACACTTCACATTGGGGAAGGGGGGAGGGAGGGAGATAGAGAGAGAGACTGTGTGTGTGTGTGTGTGTGTGTGTGTGTGTGTGTGTGTGTGTGTGTGTGTGTGTGTGTGTGTGTGTGTGTGTGTGTGTGTGTGTGTGTGTGTGTGTGTGTGTGTGTATGTGTGTGTGGTGTGTCTCTATGCATGTGTGTGTGTCTCCTTATATAGGAGTCCCCTCCAGATCTATCCGTCCTCTTTGTCAGCTGCCAATACAGCCCAGAGTGCACTGTACTCTCACTGTCTCAGCGGGCCAAAGGAGTACTATGGCAATAGATGTGTGTTCCTATCTATTTATCGTAAGTTTATACCTAGTGTGGGGCGCCTTGGTGGCTCAGCCGACTGACTAAGCTAGCCCCATAGGACATGCACCCAGGGTAGTTCCAACCTGTGATCCTTCGCCACATGTCATTCCCTACCCCACCCCCTCTTTCCTGTACCACTCCAGTCCATAAAGGCAAAAAAAAAAAAGGTTGAATATATTAGGCAGAAATATATACTAACTATTTGTTATATGTGGTCAACTCTGTGAGGTCTACTCTACAGTAAGACGTCACATGTACATTGTGAGCTTACTTGTTAGCAGCTGGCTTGTTTAGCTTGTTCAATTTTATTTGGGTGAGACTGTATTGATGGTCTGTTTTTAAAAAGTATTTTATGACAAGAGCTCAATATTGCTAATTACAATATTGAGCTCTTGTCTTAAAATACTTTTTAAAGACAAAGATCTGGAACATATGACAATTTAACTTAATCTAGCATTGATTTGCTTTGCCTAAGAGCTGCCTATGCTAGCAGGCTCCAGTCTCCCTTCTAAAAAGCAGGCAAAGTACGCTTTCCACGACCGGATCTAATCCCAACAGGCCTGAAATGACTTCCTACTCTAAACGTTGTCCTGCGATAATTACGTGGTATTTTACCTGCAAAAACATCTCTTTACAGAGTAATGCACGCCATTTCACGCCGTCCTCAATGGGCTCTTAAGAGGCTTTCTCTCTGCCTCTCCCCCTGCAGTGGCAAGGAGCTTTTCCTGGAAATGTACGTTCCGAAGTCTGTTAGCACACGGTACTTTGGAAATTTTCTACTATTTGTGAAGAACGAAAGCTCATTCATAGATGATTCTATAGAATCAAGAGAGCACATTCAGAAATCACTCATGGTACACTGCATTCATACAATGAAAGGTTCAGAAAAAGGATGTCATAGACAATAGACATTCATATATATAGATAATTCCATATCTTGTTAATAGCCTAAATAGCTTGTTATATACTGGCAGAACATATCAATCATTCCATAGCGGTAAAATAGCGTATTTATATGTTACTAATATTATACCTGCAGTAAAAAAAAACTATTCATATACCATTCCATCCCTACAAAAGTCATTCATATCTCTTAAAATGCATTTCTCTCTAAACCAGCAAAAAAATAAATCAATTTATCCTTTTATGGGAAAATTTTATATCCAGGCAATTTATATGTCGTATCTCAACGCAATATATCATACTTCTAAACCAGCACCAAAGCTCACTCGGAGCAGCAAAGCTCATCTGCAGCTGGCTCCACCCACCAGGAACATAGCTCTGACTTGACGTTAACAAGCCGTCCATCTCTTCGATGCATGGCCCTGCGAGGGGCTCAGGCCCCATAATGCACCGCTGCCATTCTCGTTTCCACGAATCAGAATTCAATGGTTTAGTGAACATCTGCTAAGATCTGCTTTTCTGGTTGCACCCGCGCTGTGAAGATCAAGAATGAAGACCTGGGAGTCGAACCTTCTATCCCAAACAGGGCGGTGATGAGTGTGCTTTTATGCTGTTAGAGAGTGTGTGTGTGTGTGTGTGTGTGTGTGTGTGTGTGTGTGTGTGTGTGTGTGTGTGTGTGTGTGTGTGTGTGTGTGTGTGTGTGTGTGTGTGTGTGGTGTGTGGTGTGTGGTGTGTGTGTGTGTGATGGAGGACCAGCTGAGTTACGATGTGCTCTTTAGTGAGCTATGAGGCTAAACATTTACGCTAGGGATCCCAGAGGACCACAGAGGAGAGCGTCTGTATTCATGAGCTGCTGGTTTTACTGCCACTGTTTGGACACAGCATTTCTTTGTGAAGGAGCTACGGGGTGTGTGTGTGTGCGTGTGTATGTGTGTGTGTGTGTGTGCATTGTTTGTTTGCCTGCTATGTGTTGAGTGTGTGTGTTTTTGTGGATGTGATGATGTGTGTGTGTGTGTGTGTGTGTGTGTGTGTGTGTGTGTGTGTGTGCATTGTTTGTTTGCCTAGCTATGGATGAGTGTTTGTGGTTCTTGCGGATATTTATGCATCCCTGTCTTTGTGTTCATACCTGCCATGTGTGTTTGTGTGCGGATGTTTGTGTGTGTGGGTGTGTTTTCGTGTGTGTATGTGTGCGTGTTTTTATGTGTGTGTGTGTGTGTGTGTGTTCATGTGTATTTGTGTGTGTGTATTTTTTTATTGGTCTGTGTGTGTGTTTGTGTTTGCGCTTGCTTGCGTGCGTGCGTCTGTGTGTGTTCTGTCTCTGCCTAAATATGCATGGGTATTTATATGAAATGCTTGCTTGTGAATATTTATGCATCACTGTGTGTGTGTGTGTGTTTGTGTGTGTGCGCGTGTGTATGCGTGCTTCATAGTGTCAAGAGTTTGTCGATAAATTCTGTTTTCTCTATTTATTGCACAGAGGCTTTAAGATCCAGACGGATATATCCAGATAATGTGGCAGTCCATATTTCACTGCGGGTGTTTGTGTGTGTGTGTGTGTCTCTTTGTTTATGTTTGTGTGTGTATGTGTGTGTGTGTGTGTGTGTGTGTTGGTTTGCTTTCATTGCTCTGTCGAAATACTGATGGACGTCAAGTCATTCGTAATTTGTTTATCTTTGACACACACTTGCAAACTGGTGCCCTAGTCTTTCTCTCTCACGCACGCACACACTATCAAGCACACAGACTTTGTTTGTTTAGATATGAAAACCTCTGTCTGTCTCTCCTGATGTCTGCTTGCACAAAGAGGTAAAGAATATACTCTTATGTTTCCCCATTGAAGAAAGTTATTATAGTTATTACGTGCATTCATTTATACTATGTTTCAGCTGCTAATTATAGAAAAACAGATATGTGAAGAAGGATTACAACTATGAACTTAATTCAAGAAAAGAAGAAAGAAGTAACAATAAATTAGAGAATGGAAAGCATGCAAGAATGAAAACGAGACACAGACACAATTGAAGAAAGACAAACAGACGACCAACAAAAAAACGAAGAAAGACAAACAGTACAACAGCAGGAAAGAAAGCTTTCCCATGGCCTATACGTCATGAATCAATAGACGAGCATCTTCCAGACGTCTCCTCACCTGTCACCAGCACCGCCGTGAGCCGGGGGAGGGGAGGGACCCACAGGAGCCGCCGTGGAGGCGCCTCCCCTGGGCTTGTTCACCTTGGCGTAGAGCCCGTCCATGAGGTCGCCGTTGGGTCCCATGGTGGGGTCGTTGCCGTGGTTACCGT
The DNA here is from genome assembly GCA_900291075.1 of Melanogrammus aeglefinus. Taxonomy (NCBI): domain Eukaryota; kingdom Metazoa; phylum Chordata; class Actinopteri; order Gadiformes; family Gadidae; genus Melanogrammus; species Melanogrammus aeglefinus. The sequence continues at coordinate 717,597 of OLKM01000030.1, read as the reverse complement.
AACCGGGGTGGGCGGGATGTTGCGGAGGCGAGGGCGCCCGGCCGTGGTCGGCGGGGGGGTGGGAGGAGTACGGCGGGGAGGGGGAGGCGGAGGCCACGTGTCCTCGGTCTCTGAAGGAGTTGATGCGGGCGTAGTTGGGGTCAGCCTCGTCGTCCTCCACCTCCTGGTAGCGGGGGCCTCCGGGGACCCGGCTGCCTTCCGCCGTTGGGCCCCTGGGCCTGGGGTCCCCCTTGGCCCGGGGGTCCCTCAGCTCTGGATGCTTTGCCTCGATCCTGACGAGGAGAGAGACAGACAGTGGACGCATAAACAGACAGACAGTCATAGAGAGATGCAGATAGACAGACAGTGGACAGATAAACAGACAGTCATAGAGAGAGGCAGATAGACAGACAGTGGACAGATAAACAGACAGACAGTCATAGAGAGAGGCAGATAGACGGACAGAGAGCCATAGGGAGAGTGGAGGAGATACAAACTGAGATAGATGGAGAGAAAGACGGACAGACGGACAGACAGGGACACAGACGGACAGACAGAAGGCCAGAGAATGACATATAGACAGACGGAGGGATGGACAGACAGATAGATGGGAATACAATTTATAAAAGATCGGCTTAGCTCAGGAGGTAGAGCACTTGTAACCGAAAAGTTGCTAGTTCAATTCCCCAGCTCCTCCTAGCTGAGTGTCGATGTGTCCCTGAGCAAGACACTTAACCCTAACTGTTGCCTTGCATGGTTGACTCTGCCGTCGGTGTGTCAATGTTTATATTAACCGATGTAAGTCGCTTTGGATGAAAGCGTCTGCCAAATGCCCTAAAAAAATAAAAATAAAAGGAAGCAAATTTCTGGTAGGTGTTAATATTGTTGCGTGTGTGTCAGTTGGCACACATCAGGTTTATCCTTGAATATGTGTGCGTGTTTGTGTGTGCGTGAGCACATCCATGCATGAGGGAGGACTGTGAGACCAGAGTGAGAACATGGAACACACCGAGTCCCAGCGGGGGATGAGAGGAGAGAGCAAAACAAACAACAAAAGCTATTCACGAAAGGAACCGTTTTCCTGGGTTACCATGATGGCTTCCAGGAGAACAAGCCATCAAAAAACGGGGCGATCCCATCTCAAAAGGTCTTGTGTCCAGAAAACATCCCCCCAGGATGATAAGGATGATAACATAAAGGTTCCAGGAGTGTCCGCCTAGTACCTCTCTATCTCGTCCTTCATGATGTGCAGCTCCTCCTGGCTCAACATGTCAGACTTCTTCCTCTGCAGCGCAGCTTTGGACTCCTTCTTCTCCTCCTTCTTCTTCCCAAACCTGGAGTCAACATGCAAAAAACAAACATAAATGAATTACAAGGAAGTCGACAACAAAGCGACTGTCGAACCCTGGTTGAAGTGGTTTGATGGGGTTTGATTTCCAGCCGAAGGATACTGGACTCCAGCCACAGTATCAACAGTAACCTGCACATTTGAACAGTGAGATGCTCCAACTGCAGCTAGTTTGTTAAAGACATCTTAATTCACTTGTAGCCGCTTTGGATGAAAGTGTTAACTAAATGACTAGATAAAACGATTAAGTGATAATATGGTGTTATACAGGGATATGGGCTTTGTTATTATATATGATTATATTTACATGATTGACATCGCCTGCAACAGAGGAACACATTCACTCCGTTCCCACAACACACACACACAACCACACACACACGAGTTAAGCACACATTAAGATGCATGTAAAAGGCGTGACAGAGGACCAATCCATACACTCTGTTATTCAGCGAGACCCACGAAACGTCTTTGTCTGAGAGGGAATCAAGTGGGTATAGTTGTGTGTGTGAAGACTGAAAAAGGATTTTAAGTCTCACACACACACACACACACACACACACACACACACACAACACACACACACACACACACACACAACTACACTACACACACACACACACACACACACACAACACACACAATTTATTCACAGCAATAGTCATGCATAGATACAGATGGATAAATAAACTGATTGGATAGATGAATAAATAATGGACAAACAAACAGGCAAACGCACACACACACACACACACGATTAGCCACTTTAATAAATTAAAGTGTGGTGAGCATCAGACCAACAAGAGTGGCCACTCTTCAATAGGCCAACCACAGCAGTCGATACTAGGCCATTTGTGTGTGTGTGTGTGTGTGTGTGTGTGTGTGTGTGTGTGTGTGTGTGTGTGTGTGTGTGTGTGTGTGTGTGTGTGTGTGTGTGTGTGTGTGTGTGTGTGTGTGTGTGTGTGTGTGGTCAACTTTCGGAAGCTTACTCAGCACTGCTGCACACTGAGCAAATCATTACGTAGGAAAAGATCATGAATCAACAACCACACAGTGGCAACTCATTGGCCACCCCCCATTGACGTTAATTGAATGATGATGTGCAGGGACTATGCAGACCGCTGACATTTGCTAATGAGAGGAGTGGAGAAAGGCAGTCTGATACAAATACACACACACACACACACACACACACACACACACACACACACACACACACACACACACACACACACACACACACACACACACACACACCTAGATCTACAGGTAGCTGGTGTTAAAACTCAGAACATATTAAGCCAACTATACCAAAGTTAAAGCGCGGAATGGTTAGTGTGGCTATTACCTGCTAACCCTCACAGTATTGACACTAGAGAGTGTAGAAATGTCCCCCCCCCCCGCCACAGCTAGAGGGGTATGGTCACTTCTTGTTAACCTCCACCATTCTGATACTAGAGGGATGTGGACACTTCCTGGTATCTCCCATTGATCCCACTGATTTCAGTATGTGAACGATAATAGGTCTAGGTAATAGTAAATAACTTGTAATATGTAAAGCCTGACCTGCAACCTTGTTTTCTATTTTTATTCATTAATAGAATAGCGTGTCTGGATCCCCACTAGCGTAGTTTGTGCTAACTATTAGCTAGTTGCTAATGCTACTTGCTTGCATTATTTGTGTGCATGATATATATATATAAATATTTGTTAGTGTTTATATGTTAATATGAAAAATCAAGAGGATATAGACAGTCTGTGTGTGCATGTGCGTGTGCCTGTGTAAGTGTGTGTGCATGCATACTTTTAAATGGGCTAATAAGGACTCACTGTGGGGGGGGGGGGGGCAGAGCCCATTTTAAACCATGCAGGAGGGCTCAATGGTACAGCCAAGAGTACAGGGATGGTGTGTGTGTGTGTGTGTGTGTGTGTGTGTGTGTGTGTGTGTGTGTGTGTGTGTGTGTGTGTGTGTGTGTGTGTGTGTGTGTGTGTGTGCGTGCGCGTGTGCGTGCGTGTGAGTGTGTGTAGGTGTAGGTGTGTGTGTCTTGCTCTAATTAATACTACCATGGGCAAGGGAAGTGTACCCTTCACTCTCTTGGATTCCTCCCCCTTCTCTCTCGCACCTCCCCTTCATCTCTCTTCCTCGTTTTATGCCTTTATCTCTCTTCTATTATCTCCATTCTGCTTACCTCTTCTTCACTTCTTGACCACTTCCTCCTCCTCCTCTTTCTAATAAGTTCTTTAATGTGACACACCTCCTTTACTTTAGTAAAAGTTAACCCATATGTGCATTCCTCCTCTCCCTGTCTCAACATACTTCCCCTCATCCCCTCTCTATACAGCCAGTGTTAACTAATTGGGCCACTTATTGAGAAGCCTGGCTACCATTGCAAGTAGAATGGTGTTATTTGTCACTAGACGAACAGACAGACACGACGATTAAGGTGTGGTTCATGAGAGGAACTAAATCATCTATAAATCCATTTTGATAAATATTATGAAGATATTAGTTGACACCCCTTCGAATAACCTTTAATAATTAGAAAAAAATCCACTAATTAGGAAAGTCAACACTAAGAGTTGACTTTCTATGAGAATCTATTAGCACTACTGGTCCGGCATCACAGACAAACTGAAAACAGTGTATTTGACTGACACACTGATATTAGTTTTGTAAAGGGACAAGAACCTCATTAACATAAAACATTAGTTAGCCCACCAAGTTGACCACAGGAGCAGGCTGCTCAGGTCAAAGGTCAGACATGTTTTACAAGGCGAGGGGAACTGGGCTGCAGCACATTAAAACAGATCCATCAGGTGGAACCCCATAAATATTCATCATGTAGCGCCACCATCTCATTAGCATGTGCAGACGAGCTAATTAGAAGCGGGAAAAACATGATAATGTACACAGGTTGTTAAAGGCTTCCATCTGGACCAGAAGTACACAGCAGAGGGAGAACTAACAAGGGAAACATGCACACGCACACACAGACACACATCCACACGCAGAGTACTTTGTCATATATGGGCACATAGACTCACACAATCGGATGTGCTGTACACTCAATATCATGTGCACACACATAGACACACAGAGAAAGTAGGAGATGTTATATCATCTGTGAATTTATTGAGTCTTACTTTTTGTATATTACCATATATTTCTCCCCTTTAGACACGCCCCTTGCCTGTCCTAAGACACTCCCCCTTCTTTGTGATTAGTAGATGGAGCCCAAAAGGATAAATGGTTGACGTGTGTTTGTGGGATAAGACTGTGTGTGTCTGTCTGGACGTGTGAGTCATACACGACACACACACAAGCATTAACACACAAATAAAAAACAACACATAAAACCACATTGGGACACACACACACATTTACCACACAGACACACACTTACATACAGAGCCTCTTAAAGCAAGACGTGGGACCATGTGGACACAACGTGCATGAGCAGGCACAAAGTGCACTTGGGAACACGCGTGCAGAGATGATTGGCAGCCATGGCATCTGTCAGTGACACCCCAATGACTTTCTGTCAGAGTGGCTGATGAGTCCCCACACACACACACACACACACACACACACAACGCACACACACAAGCTCCCACATACAAAAGCACACGCAAACAAATGCACAGACACGCACACACACAGTCTGGTCAAGCTTCTGACAGCTGAAAGTCTTTAACAGTCACTTTATATACAAATCAATTATTATTATCTACAAATCTTAACAATACTCCACTACTGCCACTCTGTCTGCCTGTCTGCCTGTCTCACTCAAATCTCAAATATATGGTTTCTTCCCTCAGCTTCGGATGATTATACAACTCAAATACTCTAGTCTGCTCATTAGACACAACTTCCAGACTTCACTTAAGGCTCTGGAAACTGAAGAACATTTAGGAAAGGATTAAATGTGGAAAATGTTTTATAGATGAATCAGATACTGATGACTAGCAGCCGTAGTCAAGTGATGACCATCGAGCGGCCAGCTGTTAGCCAGATTCACCTGATTCATATTACTCCACCCAAGTACTGGACTCTGCTCTACTGAAACAGCTGGTTGACACTACAACCATAATAGCTTATTGACCTAGGGAATTAACTCATGATTTAATTTTAATGAATAAACACATAAATCCTGTTAATAATTAAAAAGATCAATAGCACGATACTATAAGGGAGGCAGTAGTTGAAACACCAGCGACTGTTTCAGGCTGCTAGGGTTATCGGGTTGAAAACACACACACACACACACACACACACACACACACACACACACACACACACACACACACACACACACACACACACACACACACACACACACACACACACACACACACACACACACACAGAGGTCTTTTTTTGGAGTTTCAAATAGCCTAGCTGGAGCAGCCAATAGCCGGCCCCCCTGCAGATGACGGTCATTGAGAGGGTGATTGTAGCGACAGAGTAAGTCCATTTTCTACCATGGAACCTTTCATCTAGAAAACACACACACACACACACACACAATAACAAGCACACACACACACACATCAGCACACGAAACACAACAAAGCACACACATCACACAACACACAATAACACGCCCACACACACACACATCAGCAACGAAATAGAAACAAATGGACAAAGATGTGAAAAAACAAAAAAATTCCCTGGGCTAATAGGCCCAGCCGTGGAGCTCAAACATAATAGACTCCAGAATGGAGCTAGTCATCGCTAATGGGCCCCACCACGGAGCGGGCGAAGGGTCCCCACGACGGAGCAATTCAGTCCAGCAGAGAGACGCGGCATTTCCGTTGAACTGGTGGAGAGAGTGCGAGAGAGAGCAAGAGAGAGCAAGAGCGAGAGCAACAGAAAGAGTGAAAGAAAGAGACTAAATAGAGGAATTAAGAGAGGGAGGGAGTGGGAGATTTGGAGGAAAGGGTAGAGGAGGAGGAGGAGGAGTTTGTGATTATGGTTGTGAGCTGGAAGCAGATACAGACTGGAGGAGGTGAATAGGAGGGAGAAGGTATAGAGAATAGAAATAGGGTGGAGCAAATCTTTCGGGCACCTTTACGAGGTACGCCCATCTCAGGTGATCACTTTAAATGTTAGAACATATGTGGAAATACCCGTTAACTTTAGAAACGGTATGAATACGATGCAGTTTCAAGGAGATGAGTAAAGGAAACAATACAAATATGATATAATACATCATACACCAATTTACACCGAAAACCACAGTCACACGCACACACACACACACTCTCTTCTTGCTCACACTAAAAAAAACACACACAGGCACACAAACAAACACACACAAAAGACTGTGACATAGCCAGACGGCGACACTGACAGTAGTGTCTTCAACAAGGCGACTGAAAATCCATATATTAGCATAGATTCACACTCACAGAGACACTCCCACACTCTTTTGACTCACAAGTCAAAGTTGGTCCCTCTGATACCAGCAGATCTAGTTTCCAATGTAACCTATATGAAGAACTAACCTTCTTCTTCTGCTATACAAAGATCTCAAACCTTAGCTTCACGAACATATAAGTGCACATACAGAAACAGAGACGGACAAAGGCACAGACAAGGGCATCAGATGAAAATACACACACATAATAAAAAAGACACGCACAAAGACGCACAAACCCACATGAACAAATGGGCAGACACATATCCGTACACACTGAAAAACCTATCGCACACGCACACACACAGACACAGACACAGACACACACACACACAGACAGGCCAACCCAGAGGGTGGTGATCACAGCCCATAATAAGAAGGTCTGTTAGGAGCTGAGAGTCCAGCACTGAGACACATGGACGTGTGTCAAGGAAATTAATTAGCTGAGTTTGTGTGCGTGCGTATGTGTGTGCACATTTTGTGTGCTTTTGTTCATGCATGTGCGTGTGTGTGTGTGTTTGTGCATGTCAGACTCTGTGTGTGTCATTTGATTTGTGTGTGTGCTACTGGTCTGTGTCGGTGACTCTGAAAGTTAGAAGGATAAAAAGGAAATGGCATAAAGTCTGCAGGGACCACACACACACACACACACACACACACACACACACACACACACACACACACACACACACACACACACACACACACACACACACACACACACACACACACACACACACACACACACAGGTTTTTTCACACGGCATCTGGTGGTGGACGTCAGCCAATAGGCTGCGAGTATCTGACACACGTCGATGTGACCAATCCTGTTTACCAGCCCCTGAATATGCATCATGTCAGGAGGGGGGGCACGTGTCAAGTAACACAACGCACGCACGCACACACACACACACACACACACACACACACACACACACACACACACACACACACACACACACACACACACACACACACACACACACACACACACACACACACACACACACACACACACACACACACACACACACAGCAAGATGCACGCAACAAGCACACACACACACAAAAATGCTCAGAGACACACACACGCAAACACACATGGAGTAGGATGATTGACAGGTTGATTGGCAGATGGCAGTGTTCCAGATAATAGGGCAGATCATCTCTGTCATCTGTCCACACAGCGACCGTGTGTCTGTTGAAAGGCCCAGGCCATGTCTGACCCTCGCTACACGCATTAAATACTCACTTCCAGTGAATACGTTTAGGATCATTACCACACATGTAACCCTAATCTAATCCCCTAAATACATGCTAATTACATAAACTCACGTTGACATGCACCGTATCTGTGTTTGCATTTACATGTGTATGTGTGTGTTCAGTACAACAAGCAATGCAAATATAGCGTATATAGTATAAATATAAAAAAAAAGTTTACCAAAATTGTTTAATTGTTCAAAGAGTAAATGTGTGGTGTGTGTGTGTGTGTGCGTGCGTGCGCATGCATGTGTGTGTTGACGTATGTGTGTGTGTGTGTGGTGTACAGTGGTTTCAAACCTGCGTTCCTCAAAAAATCAGGAGGAAAATGAAGCAAAGTGTAATGGAATCAGAACCCCCTCTTATTCACGGCCTACATGGTCTCCCAAACCATTAGACCAATCAAATCCACCGCTGGAAGCTGAATGTGACCAATCATGTCCGCGAGCCCCGGCCCTGATTGGAAAGCACCAATTTGCCTTTTCATGGTGTGCACGGCCGTTTGCCCCAATCACGCCGCAGACAGGGACAGCGGGCCGGACGCGCCGCGGGACAGAGCAGCCCGGTGATTAATGATAAGAGAGATGAAGGAAGGAAGCAAGGAGGGAGGGGAGGGAGGGAGGGAGGGAGGAGGGAGGGAGGGAGGGAGGGAGGGAGGGATCCTCATGGAGGCACTTGAAGACGAGGATGTGGGAGTGTCGTGTTAGATCAGAGGAGGAGATAGACGGGTTGATGGAGTTGAGGGATGAGGGGTGGAAGTGCTGGTGGGGGGGGGCGGGTTGTGGTGGTGGTGGTGGTGTGAGGGAGCCTTCAATGTATCGGCCCAGCAGATCAACCCAGTGAGAGGCAGCATGGATCAGGCGAGCGGGTGGGGAGACGTGAGACAGGATGGACATGGGGGGGGGGGGGGCAGTGTAGTGCTGTCGGGTGGGTGTGGGTGGTGATGCTGTGGATCTGAGGGAAGAAGGATTGGTGTGGTGGAGGAGGACGAGGACGAGGCGGTGATGGAGGTGGTGATGAAAGAGGCGGTCGAGGAGGTGATGGGGGAGGTGATAATGGAGGAGGTGATGGGGGCGGAGTGGAGGAGTTGATGGAGGATTTGGGTGGGGGGGGGGGGGGGGGGGGGTGGTGCATTAACAACGTCGCATTAATAATGCAGCACCACTCTTTACATGAAAACACACATACGCACGCACGCGCACACAAAACACGCACGCACACGCATTCACTCCCACACACACAACTAGCACCCTACAGCAGACGGGGTATAAACTGAGTCTGGCAAATTATAAGGCATTACCAGTGAAAAGAAGTGAGCCAAACACACCTCTATCTGGCCATCGGTCCATTAATCCATGTACATTTCGTCCCGACGCGCGCTTAGTCCATTTAGCGCCATTACAGACAGGCCTGAGTTCTATTCACACGGCCGGGCAGCACCACAGGCTGCGTTTCTTCACCATAAAAGGAACACTGTTCAGCGTTAGATAACACAATGTCTGATGTCTGAACATAGCTGTGTATTAGCGAGAAAGAGAGGGATATGGGGGGAGAGTGAAAGTGAGAGAAAGAGGGAATGAGAGAGGGAAAACAAAGGGTAAGGTGAAGTGAGCGAGAGAACAGGAAAGAGCAAGAGAGAGAAAGGGGGCTTTCAAGGAAAAATGGGCCTATTGACCCACTTCTATTAAAGCAAATTAGTGTGCATTAGTCTAATTACCCAACTGTTCCCTTTAAATAACATGTAATTCTAAGGTATAATTGGGGAAAATGGCCACCTGAAATCTGGAAGTGTTTTTGTGCGTTGTGGTTCACATAGACTTATATTGTACGTGTTCCCTGAAACCGGGCCTGCATTTCTTAATGGATCAGACTGCATTCAAGCGGATCGCCAGAGATCTCTATCCATGTAATCGTCAAAAAGTCCCATTAAGGGGAGCACTTGGTTGAATATGTATACTGTAGAACTACAGTATAGAAGACTGGACTTTCAAAGAGTTATGGCCATTGATACTGTGTGTGTTTGTGTGTGTCTGCCTGCGTGCGTGCGTGCGTGCGTGCGTGCGTGGGAATTCCTGAATGTGTTTGTGTTTTCCCTTCTCATGGGACGATATGCGATATGCTTTCTTAAGATGAATAAAGAGTTGAAAGTGTTGCTCAGACCTTCTGGTGACCGTTCCCACTCAGCGCACTGATGCCTCCGTGCATGTAGGAGCCTTCACGGGTTACACGTGCAGGGCGCGCTCTGTGTGAGAGCAGCACAGTGCGTGGCTGTACAGCCGCCTCCGGTGGGTGTTTGTGTACGGGTCCGCTGGTAGCACCGAGTGTTAGCAGGCAGGCTAACGGCTGCTCGTCGGCATGTATCACATTTCAGCGGGTGAGAAGGTGTGTGTGTGTATGTGTGTGTGTGTGTAGTGTGTGTGTGTGTGTGTGTGTGTGTGTGTGTGTGTGTGTGTGTGTGTGTGTGTGTGTGTGTGTGTGTGTGTGTGTGTGTGTGTGTGTGTGTGTGTGTGTGTGTGTGTGTGTGTGTGTGTGTGTGTGTGTGTGTGTGTGTGTGTGTGGTTTGTGCATAATTCATCAATTGATGAATAATGTAGCGAGAGTTAGATATTAATGAATGTGAGAGTGGGTAACATAAATAAACGCAATGCATAAATGCATTTCATGTTTAAGGTTTATGATGGATTGACAGATAGAGGGGCAGACTGATTGACAGATGGATGGAAACAGAGCAGGACAAATCGACAGACAGAGGGACAAACCAACAGACAGACAGACACACAGACATGTACACAGAGAGACACACATGTACACAGAGAGACACACATGTACACAGACACACAGACATGTGCACAGAAAGACTGACATGTGCACAGACAGACAGACAGACAGACAGACAGACAGACAGACAGACAGACAGACAGACAGACAGACAGACAGGTCATTACCTCAGCAGGCCAAAGCCTTTCTTCTTGCTCTTCTTCTCCGTCTCCTCCGTGTCCTCTCCTTTCTTCTTCTCCTTCCCTTTGGCCTGGCTCTTCTCCTTCTTCTTCCCTTTGTTCTTCTTGTTCTTCTCCTTC
>OLKM01000030.1:591507-704007 GCA_900291075.1 Melanogrammus aeglefinus | reverse complement strand
GACGCTATTAGCGCCGCCTTGACCACAGACAGGAACTGCTGCTCTGTCTGAGTAATTTAGTAGACATTTTTAATACAAAGCGACTGACGTTGACTGCAGATACAGGTCATCAAAGAAGAGGTAGGGGTTGGGAAGTCTTGCGTGAGAATGCCTACAGCAGGGTAAGGCTGTGGACATTGCGGTTTGACCGCAGAACCTTTGAGCTTGGAGTCAAACACCCCATCCGTTACAATATTGTCTGATTGTCCTATCGTCAAAATGTTGTCTTTGTGCTCTGAATGCAGTGTCAAGCCTTAAAAAAAAAATAATCATATAATAATACTTCATGGCCTTTTGTGCCTTTATAGACCAGGCTGTGAAGACACGCAGGAAAGGGGATTGTAGAAGAGAGGGAATGACCCCTGGTAGGAATAGAACCCATGGTCGCTACTAGGTTGGTCTTAACCCAGTGGGTCGCAACCCGGTTACAGCCCTGTCGCCCTGTATAAACAAAGATTAGAACCAGAAACACATCTCTCTTCTTCATCTCTTCTTACCCTCCTCCTCCTCCGCCGGCCCGTCGTATGACTTGTCGATGGCCGCCCGGAAGCTCTCGTTGCAGCCCCGCCCCCTGACCATATTAGGGCGTGGACGGTGGAAGGGGAGGAGCTCGCTCTTCTTGTTGACCTCCGACATGGCGGTCTGGAGACTCTCCAGGGAGCTGGACTTCTTCAGACCCAGGGTGGGACCCAGCTCTACCTGAGGGGAGGGGGCTGGGCGAAAGAGGTATGGAGAGGTAGAGAGAGAGAGAGAGAGGTAGAGAGAGAGAGAGAGAGAGAGAGAGAGAGAGAGAGAGAGAGAGAGAGAGAGAGAGAGAGAGAGAGAGAGCGAGAGAGAGCGAGAGAGAGCGAGAGAGAGAGATGGAAGAGGGATGGATTAATTGATCATCTTGTCCTTTCATGTCTAAATTACCTCTGTGTTTTGCTCTTATATAATGCACTTACATGATCAATTAATCAATCATGTGCATATAAGTCAGTGATCATAAAACCTCCTTTCACTCGCATCCCAAAGCCTTGACCATGCACTTTTTGCCAAGCACGAAAAACTTTCGACAGGAAACTAAAGCAAAGCGATCAATAAGTGTATCGACGTCCAGATCGGGTGGCCAGTTAGTTGGCTTTAGCCAGCTTTGATCAGCTCTGATCAGTCGGGATCAGCATGGATCAGGCCCAGAGCCCCAAGCTGTCCCATGCTACAGTCCTAGGGGTCTGGGTTTGGACATGTTCCAAGCAGGCGGTGGTGGTGGTGGTTCTTTGTGGCAGTGGTGGAGCTGGTGGTGGCGGTGGAGGGAGATGAGAGAGAGATCAGGCTGAACCAAACTGCTGCTACTGAGGTCATGATGGATGAGAGACCTCTGGGTTTATCCATCATCAAGTATGTGGAGGAAGGGGAGAGGCTGGAGGAAGATGGGGGCTAAGCAGCCGGGAGGGGGGGGGGGGGGAGAAAGGGGGCGAGGAAGGGGAAGAGAGACAAGGAGAAGGAGGGGCAAGAGGGGAGAGACATGTGGAGGAAAAGGAGCGAGAGGAGGAGGAGGATCAGGAGGAGAAGGAGGAAGTGGGGTAGGAACAAAAGGAGGAAGAGGAGAAGGAGAGACAGGAGGAGGAGGAGACGCAGGAGGAGGAGGAGAGGCAGAGAATCAGAGAAGGAGGGAGGGTATTGGAGAGGAAACGGAGCGAGGCAGGAAGGGGGGGAGGGCAGGGGAGGAGGAGGAAGATGCAGAATGCAGAAAGGAGGGAGGGTTTGGAGAGGAAACGGAGCGAGGGGGGGGGGGGGGCTGGGGGTGGAGTGGCGAGCGAGGGGGGGGAGTTGAGACCCGAGGAGGAGGAGGATGAGGAGGAAGGGCTGTCAGTAGAGGATGCTAGAGGGGATGATGGAGAGAGGGCTGGGTGGAGGAAGTCACGTCAGAAGAGGACAGATTGGAGGAGGGCTGGTGCAGAAGGATGAAGACATCCTGGGACCCTGTGCGGTGGGATGGGGGAGGTCCTGGGTGGGAGCTAAACGGCGGCAGAGGAGGCTGTTTTAATACCTGCTACCTTCCCCCCCATCTGTCAGTGTCACGGCTGTGCTGTTTAGGAACAAAACACACGCAGAGGGAATCTCACCCGGAACATTACTCACACACAGGGAGACGGGCTGGGGACCACGCAGGGGGATAGAGAGAGAGACGGGAAGGAAGACAGACCAGGGAAAGAAAAAAAAAAGAGGTAAAGAAAAAATAAAGGAGTTTAATGAAGGGAAGAAAGAAAAACACGAAACGTGAAAGAACGAAAAAAGAAAGAAACATTCTCGAAGTCAAGTGTCTTAAGAACATCTATAGGGAAAGAGCAGGAAGAAAAGAAAAAAAAAAGCACACTGAAACGGAGCATGGGGATGCATTCAGAATCACTCACAAAGACACACTAAGTCACGCACACCTATACGCACACACATATTTGGGATTCCGCGTTGGCGGCGGGTTGTCGATGTGATGCGTCTGTGATTCATGATAGCTGCTCCTGCATCACTTTACCTAATGATTCCCTATACACACCAGCGCTCTGGGTGTAGTTGTGTGTGTGTGTGTGTGTGTGTGTGTGTGTGTGTGTGTGTGTGTGTGTGTGTGTGTGTGTGTGTGTGTGTGTGCCTGTGTGTGTAAGAGAGACTTTGGCTCCGTCTCCGAGCAGCAAATGAAATCTGAGGACTGATGTGACTTCCACATCCATTTAAAGACCATGAGACAGACACATGACGATCTGAGCGATGATGTGACTTCCACATCCATTTAAAGAGCGATAGCATTAGTGGAACACACACACACTGACGCTAATACACACACACACACACACACACACACACACACACACACACACACACACACACACACACACACACACACACACACACACACAGATAGCAGTGGACACAGAATTTATGTACATGCATAATGTGAACGGGTCACTGATGCTCAAGAGACGGAGACAGCCTGTGACAAGTCAGCCCCCCAGCTCAGAAGATGAGGATGTCCCCCCCCCTCCCCCTGCCACTCCAAACTTTCAACCGTTCACCTTCACCTTCTCAGTTACGCTTTTTTTCATAATGTTTACATAATATTTTTTTCTACATTTTCTACAACTCCTATTGTGTGCATCGATATATTATCAGGATGTTTTCATAGTCTTATCTTCAGATTTTATATTCTTACTCGTATTTCAATTTCTATGACTGTCCTGTGGTTTCTGATGAATTTCCCCGTCTGGGATTAAAGTAGTACGGCGCGTTTTATCTTGGCTGGTGCGGTTGTTTATTAACCTCAGAATCTGTAGGAACAAAGACGTCCTGTACGCAGTGTGTGGATCAGGAAGGAGTTCATCTGAGTCTGATCCGCTAGCCAAAAGATCTGCATGAAGATGGTAATCCAGACATAATCAGATCAGGAGCAAATGTGTGATAATCTCACTGGTTAATCCACTCACAGTTCCTATGATGAGGCGCAATGTCACACCATGCACAGAGAAGGGGAATCCGTGGGCTCGGAGACTATACCGTTATGGGTCGTGTGACCGATCAGCAGGTGGGGGGAACACACTGCTGTGTTTAAAGGTGTTTAACCTACACAGTTAACCCACAGTTTAACCCACAGCAACTAGTTGGGGTAACTTTGACATTTTCAGTCTTCCAGTTGAGGTTTGAGTGACATAAACCAAACTGCCGCTGGACGGTTGGAGAGCCTTACACATGACTTCCCAAAACCTACGTTTACGTCCAAAATACCTCAGATGAACCTTCTTCTTTTAGCAGAAAAACAGCAGCTCGACCACAATAACAATTTGGGAATCTGCTCGCAGCGTATGCCAAACTGGTCTTCCGAGGGACTGTTATCTTGTCATTAACGTCCACCCACACATACACGCACACACACACACAAAGCACGCACACACACGTGTTGACAGTAGAACACAACATCTATCGACCATAACCTGTAAACCGCTGTGAACAAAGAAACTTGCTATATTTTTAAATCGCTCACCCAGTGATTTTAATGATATCCAATGTCCGTAAATAAACAACACACCAGCTCTGACAATGAGATTCAGCCTCCCACTCGAGGCTAGAAGTCAGAGAAACCCACCCACAGCAGGTTCAAACCCCACGCATGGAGATCCACCAACAAGCAGAACCTTACGCAACCAAACAACCTCACTGATCGAAAGATGTTAATTCTCCTTAAAAAAGGAAACTAAGGGGGAAAAACTAGAAAATGTAAGTTGAATTAAAGGTGACAGAGCAGTTGGGATGGGCGGAGGGTGAGACATGGCCCTACCAAGGGACTCTTGAGGCATGCCAGCGGTGGAGGGGCAGATAGAATAAATGACGTTTGCTGCTGAGTGCAGCTTCCAGCCGGGGTAAAAACGGTTCACAGAGACGGTGCACAGGCCCACAAGGGTTAAGTAAAACCGATCTGCTGACATAAACATCACACTCCCAAGCTTCAGAAAGATACACCACGTGATAAACGCACCACTAGACGAGCGAAACGATTGGCACTGCATCAGTACGGAATACCAAATTACCAGAAACGGGAGGGAAAATTCCCCACAACTACTCTGGTCCAATGTAAGGTCAGGCGGCGGTGGGTCTGAATTTACCCAGAAGACACCAGGGCTTGAGCAGTATCTGAACCCCGCCGGAGCGAGCTGTGGGCAAAGGGAGGACTGGGGGGGGGAACTCAGAGCTTATGTTGTCGGGACGCTTTGATGAAATGTTCTTTGGCGCTTCTGGAGATTGATGCTGAAGCGCCGCCGGTCGACGCGCATGTTTACAGCGGCCCACAAGATCAACAGCGCCAGGGCGCGTCGGAGACACCCAGTATTCTACCACTGTAATCGCTCCGTCCAAACACGTAATCCCCCCCCCGGTTTTTATATGCTCCCTCTTAACGTCTGGCGTCGCCGCGCCAGCCAATAGCTCGCCACGCATCGTCGGCAGCAGATTAACACATTCTTTGTGAAAGAAGGCGTTTGATGTTTCCTCCGTTTCGACCTAATAAGTAAGAGGGGGGGGAGAGGGGGGCACATGCATGGGGGGGTTCATTCGCCATAGTCATGGTTTTTAAAAGGGAAGAAGACAAACTGAAATCTCTCTGGCACTTTCCCATTTGGTGGAAGACATGTATGTATCAGGGGCGCCGCGGACACGGGGTCGGATGCTCCACGCTAATGCACCCCGTCTGCTGGAGGGAGATGGAACAAACGCTAAATAATGTTGATGGGGACGGCTATCAGAGACTAGCGCGTACAAACACGCACGCACACAGGGTTTTATAGACACACAAACACACACAAACACACAAGGGGGAGCGCACGCATGGATAAGCACACGGGTAAGTAGGCTACACACATATGCATGCACTAACGCACACACACGCCAAAAAACACCCATACAAAGAAGCAAACGCAGGCAGTATTTTGCTGCGAGTAGCAGGATCTGTGTCATAAATGTAATTACTGCCGTCCCACCATAACATGATGGAATTAAGCTGCTTTTAGAGAGAGAGAGGAATTGAGAGAGGGTGTTAGAGAGAGATATAGAGGGAGAAACAAAGAGAGAGAGACAGACACTGACAGAGAGAGACAGAGAGCGAGAAAGAGTGAGAGACAACGAGAGAAATAGAGAGACAGATAGAAGAAATAGACGGAGATGGATGGAGCGCAAAAGCGAGATTAACCAAAAAAAGAGAAGCAGAAAGGGAAGGTGTGGAGGGAGCATGCGAGGGAAGGAGAAAAGAGATAGAGCCAGAGACTGGGAGCGATGGAATATAGTGCAGTTAAAAAAAATGCAATGACAAGGAACAGAGTAAAATAGAGAGAGAGACAAATAAAGAGATCAAGAGGGGAGAGTTCGGGAAACAGAAGAACAACCGCTAGCACCACTAGCAGCATTCAGGCAGTGGTCTGTCCCTTGCGGTCCGGGGTAAACCAGTCCCCTCTGGCTGCAATCTTTCACACAGCTTCCACGCCCTAGAACCAGTGGCCTTAAAAAGCTTTCAATGTCGCTGATAATTACATAATTAAAAAGATATATTATATATATATAAATATATATATATATATGAATAAAAAGAGAGCACTTTTCCGGGAACTGTTCTTGGTAATGCACATAAATATCCGGCCACGGTCAGAGCGCAAATAAAACCAGCCTTCTATGAACAGCCTGATTATTAATTATTTTCATTTTTCATAGAAATTTCCTGGCTGACTTGAGCGTATCCCCTGCGTATTGTTGAAAAGTATTGAATGTAATGGAAATATATATTGAGTGTGTCTGAAGCTATATGTGCATGTGTGTGTTAGCATGAATGAGTAGCATGCCAAATAGCCAAATAGCTTGCTTTTGGCCAGTGTATTATGCCTAGTAATCTCTTTCTTTCCTTACAGTCTAAGAGGCATCGTTATAAGTGGTTATTAAACTTTCATGAATTTAGATTCTTAATTGATATTTCTTTTTGATTGAACCTCGGCTCCCTAATGCATATTCCATAATCACATCCAATCATAGCCCTATCCTATTCCATACTCATAGAGACAGTGACAGGCGTGCAGAGGGCAGGGTTTTATAATACACATCGATCATCACTCATCGATTTGTCCAGACACTAATGTATGGCCGCTGTGGGAGCTAGAGATGGGAAAGGTCATTACACTGAGTATCACACACACACTCACACACACACATTACATACCCATGTATCATACAGAGTTGGAAAGAAAACAAATGACCCATCATTTTAAACCCTTCTGTCTAACCCCTTCTTGACTTTGCTTCATGTTTACCTCCCTTTCTCTCTCTCTATTGGTCACACTCTCTCTCTCTCTCTCCCTCCCCCTCTCCCTCTCTGTCTCTCTCTCTCTCTCTCCCTCTCTCTCCCTCTCTCTCTCTCTCCGTCACACACACATACTCTCTCTCTCTCTCTCTCTCTCTCTCTCTCTCTCACTCTCTCTCTCTCTCTCTCTCTCTCTCTCTCTCTCTCTCTCCGTCACACACACATCACTCTCTCTCTCTCTCTCTCTCTCTCTCTCCCTCACCCTCACACACTCTCTCTCTCTCTCTCTCTCTCTCTCTCCCTCTCTCTCTCTCTCTCTCTCTCTCTCCTCGTCCACACACATACTCTCTCTCTCTCTCTCTCTCTCTCTCTCTCTCTCTCTCTCTCTCTCTCTCTCTCTCCCTCTCTCCCTCCCTCCCCCCTCCACCTCCAGGTCTCTCTCAGACCCGCGGTGGGCCTTTGAGGCCAGCGTGCCCTGACGGAGATGAATGGGGGCCGTAATCAGACATGACAGCACCCTGTGTATAAAAACCATCTCCTGATTGCTGCTGCTTACCTCCAGGTGCTCAGTGGTAGGGGTCAGGGGTCACAATGAACACAGGGGGGGGGGGGTCATATAAGAGATTAAACAAACATCCTCCTATGAATTATGCGCTTGAAACAAGTGCGCACTATACACATCACATATACACATGTGTACACACACACACACACACACACAAAATACCAATCACCTACCTACATGCACTAGAAAAATCAAACACACCCACACGCATGTGAGAGGTCAAAGGTGGATGAGCGTGTGTACAAATGGCGCACATATGTGAACGCAGACACACACAGCATAAAACGCTCTATGATGGTGCTGTTACGGAGCTGCAGGACAACACTTTGGAACCCCAAACATACACAAACCCACACACAAACACAGGGACACAAAAGCAATTGAGGTTGCAAATACATTGGGAAAGTGAAAGAAAGACACAAAGATTTAGTCTTGGCTTTGTCTTATCACTGTTTGACTGTTGTCAAAGTCACACACACACACTTGAGGGAGGAATACACACACATCAACCGCACCCAGCTCCCAAGGCCCACAAGTACACACACACACACACACACACACACAACACACACCAACACACCTGTTGTTCATTCTAAGCCCCTCTGTCTGTCAGCCCTTAAGCCTGAGTGATGTTGGCAACAGGAAAGAGGGCGAGAGACACCGACAAACACAGACAGGGAGAGAGAAACCAGGCGAGAGAGCCAAAGAACATAACAGCGAGAGACAACGTGAGCGGGACAGAAAGATAGACAGGCAGACGTACAAACACGGAGAGAGGGACACAAAGAAACAGACAAGAGAGAGAGAGCCAGGGAGAGTGAGAGAATCAGAGAGACAGTCACAGAGAGACCGGGTGTCAGGGCAGGGGAGATTAAAGAGAGAGTGGAGAGAACGACGGCAGAGGAAGAGACGCGAGGAAAAGAGTGACCATCGAACGGAAACCAAACGTCCGACCCAAAAGTGGAGGGACAATAAATTCATATTTAGTGTCTCCATTCCGCAGCGCTGGGAGAGGCGGGTCTGCAGAGTGTGTGAGCGGACATTGATGCTGCGAGCCACTTGACAAACCGCCGCACCGAAGTCATCCTGCATCTCTCTGGCCACCCCTCCATCCATCACTCTGCCGGCTCGCCATCTTTTATTCATCTCTCTCAAGCCTCCGCCGATCTGCCCATTCCTCCTTATCTCTCTTACACACAAACTCACTCTCTCTCTCTCTCTCTCTCTCTCTCTCTCTCTCTCTCTCTCTCTCTCTCTCTCTCTCTCTCTCTCTCTCTCTCTCTCTCTCTCTCTCTCTCTCTCCTCTCCTCTCTCTCTCTCTCTCTCTCCTCTCTCCCTCCCTCCCTCTCCCTTCTCTCTTCTCTCTCTCCTCTCGCCTCTCTCTCCTCCCTCCCTCTCCCTCCTCTCTCTCCCCCCCCATCGGGCTCACACCCACAATTCTGTACACACACACATGCATCAACAAGTAGTGCTTATATTTCATATTTCTTGCAGGCAGACAATCATCGCTCACCCGTTTATTTTTGCAGAGTAACATCACACACACACCCACACACACACGCGCCTACACCCACACACACACTGGTGGAAACGCACACAGAAGACCGAAGACAGAAGAACTAAAACTGCTGACATGAATTAAAAACGGTTGCAGCTGTGTTTCCTCATCCCTCTCTTTTCCTTTGGAGAGGTAGCCAGGGGCTTTCTGGTGTGTGTGTGTGTGTGTGTGTGTGTGTGTGTGTGTGTGTGTGTGTGTGTGTGTGTGTGTGTGTGTGTGTGTGTGTGTGTGTGTGTGTGTGTGTGCGTGTGCGTGCGTGTGCGTGCGTCTTCAAAGGTAAACTGACCGTGAGAGAGCTGTAAAGGGACCACACCCACATCACAGGAAGATAAAAGACAATACCGTTCATCCTGCAACATTCCTCTGCTCTTCAGTGTGTGTGAGTGTGTGTGCATGTGCGTGTCTGTGTGTCTGTGTGTGTGTGTTTGTGTGTCTAAGAGAAGCATATAACAGAAGCATATGAGGAACCGTATGGGACATTATATGGGACATCAACTGGCCAAACGTTCCCTGCAGTGCAGGCCGGAGTGAACTGCAGCACGGAGGAGACAGTGATTGTGGCCATTTGAGACTCCTGTATATATATGAGATAAATCTCTATATAAATATCTATATAATATCACGGCCTGTGTGCGCCTCCGGATAATATTGAAGCGTCATGGGGTTTGGGCAGGGATGGGCGATGGGGGCGGGCCCTAGCGGGGTGAGCGCCCGTGGGGATCATGGACCTATTAAAGGAGGGGATTCGGCTTCGGGGGGGTTTGTTGTGGCTACCGGCGTTGTCGTGGTTACCGGGTTTTTGTGTGTTCCAACGGATTATTAGCTTTGGTATCTAATAAAGCGCTGGCCAATTAATACTTCATTCACAGCCTCTTCCGTGGTCTTAAGGGCACGAATCATACAGCGACGGCCACCTGTAGGCTGTTGTTGAGCAGACATCAGTGTAGCTAGCGCCTGTGTCCGTGCCTATTCTTTGTCTGAATTGCGCGCTTTCTTTTTTCAACCACCTTCCGTTTCAACTGAAAAGCCTTCCGTTTTCAACTGAAAAGCCTTCCGTTTTCACTGAAAAGCCTTCCGTTTTCAACTGAAAAGCCTTCCGTTTTCAACTGAAAAGCCTTCCGTTTTCACTGAAAAGCCTTCCGTTTTCACTGAAAAGCCTTCCGTTTTCAACTGAAAAGCCTTCCGTTTTCAACTGAAAAGCCTTCCGTTTTCACTGAAATCCTCACACACATGAGTGAAACACTTTCACATACATGTCTGAGGTTTTCAGTAAAGTATGTGAATTGTTTCATATGTGTATGTGAGAGAGAATTCTTCAGCTGTGTATATGAGCACATTTTACTAGTACATGTGAAAGCATTTCACTAGTCTATGTAAAAGGTTCCACTAGTCGTTTTTACGAGAGCTTTACAGTTGTTTGAGTGAAGGTGTTTCAGTTGTGTATGTAGAAGCTTTCACTTGTGTGTGTGAGGTTTTCAATATAGTATGTGAATGGTATCATATGTTTGTGTGAGAGGACATTTTTCAGCTGTGTATATGGGGGGCATTTTACTAGTATGTGTGAAAGCATTTCAGTAGTCCATGTAAAAGGTTTCACTAGTTTTTATGCAAGCTTTTCAGTTGTGTATGTGAGCCTATCATCTTTCAGTTGTTTGTGTGAGAATGTTTCAGTTGTGTATGTAAAGGCTTTTCACTTGTATGTGTGCGAGGTTTTCAGTATAGTATGTGAATGAGTTTGGTTTCATATGTGCATGCGCATGCTAATTCTGAATAATGTCCCATACAGCCCCTCATAGAAGCAGTTCTGCTGTATCTACAGCAGTCAAATAATTCATGACCAACACCTTCACTGAAACAGAAAGAACGAGTCGATTCAACACACACAGCTAAATAAAGTCATCGTTTGAGACATAAGCGCTGATTCTGTTTCTGCATATTTCTGTGTCTGTCTGGGTCTGTCTCCGGTTGATATTGTCTCAATAGTTCTTCTAATGTTTCCAATCTCAAATGAAATGGACTTGAGCATTTTATTTCTTTTCAATGTGGGAGTGATGGCCGCAAATTATTTTGCTATGTCGATTTTGGTGCAGTCTTTAGTGCATTAATATCTCTATAACAGACACACACGCTTTTGCGCGATCAGCAAGCCACACAACTATACACACAGGCCATTGCATTGCCGCAGACATGCAGGAGGCCACAGATATTTCAACATATGCACACACACTCCACTAACCGTGACTGTAATTTAGTCTGCTGGCATCTCAGATATGGTACCATTATAAAATAATACCAAGCCTGACAACGTTCACATTTTCCAAACACTAATGCTGCCTTTCCATTACTGAACCGAGAAGTAGGTGCGCACGTGTGTGTGTGTGTGTGTGTGTGCGTGTGTGTGTGTGGGTGTGTGGGTGTGTGTGGGGGGGTGTGAGGGTATGTGTGTGTGTGTGTGTGTGTGGGCGTCTGTATGTGTGTGTGTGTGCTTCTAAGGGCGCATTCTCTTGCGGTGTGGAGGGAAAGTCCAGTACTTTAAGCGTAGTCAGATTTCCCATAACTACTCTTTCTAACCAGATTCCCACCCCTCCTCTCACCCTTCACCCTCTCTACCTCTCCTTTCCCCTGCTATTCCCCTCTCTCTCCCTCTTTCTCCCCTCCCATCCCCTCTCTCTCCCTCACCATCCCCTCTCTCTCCCTCTTTCTCCCCTCTCTCCCCCCACTCCCTCTTTCTCTCTCAACATTCCCCCCTCTCTCCCCTCAATCCCTCTACCCTCCCCTCCTCTCTCCCACTCTTGCGCAGCTGTCCAGAGGCCCAATCCACCACACACCCATATATGTGTGTATATACGTATATATTTAAATTATATCAGTACAAGAAGGAGAGTGGGTTGGACGCGAGCGTAATGTTTTCCAGATTGCACTGAGGCCGCTGGGTTGCTCAGGCATGCGTTGCCGCGCGGTCGCTAGGGTTCTACAGGCCCGTGGAGTCGTACGTGTGCACGGAACCGCGCTGGAACACAGCCCAGGTCCCTTCTCAGTGATCCTTGTGTGGCAGCATACATAATGCACGGTATGAGGGGGTTATCTCTATAGGTCTTTCATTTCATCCGTCCCTATATATGGCAATCCCTCTGCCTATGTCATCGTACAGTCTCAGCCCCTCTCACGAATCAAACCAGTGTGCGCGTGTGTGTGAATGCGAGTGTGATGCAGGCAGACCGATTTTAAAGGTAGAGGGAGCATGTGGAAGACATGAGAGAGAGAGAGAGAGAGAGAGAGAGAGAGAGAGAGAGAGAGAGAGAGAGAGAGGAGAGAGAGAGAGAGAGAAGAGAGAGAGAGAGAGAGAGAGAGAGAGAGAGAGAGAGAGAGAGAGAGAGAGAGTCCAATACAAATTTAGTGGAGGATACACTTCAAGGTCAAGCGGGCAAATACAAAAAGTTGGATAGGAAACTTTAAAGTAGAAATAAATACTGGCTGATAAGGGCAGCTGTTTTTAATGCTGGTGGATGTCTCTCTCTTTATAGTTCTCTATCTCTCTCCGTCTCCATATAGGTCACTTCAGCTTTCATTTGCACTTTGTTAGAACGAAGGATTGGCTTAGAGATGGAGGTAAAGAGGAGAGGAGAAGAGAGGGGAGGAGAGGAGAGGAGAAGGGAGGAGAGGAGAAGGGAGGGGGGGGAGAGGAGAAGGGAGGGGGGGAGGAGAGGACAGGAAGGGGTTTGGAAAGGAACTACTGGAGTGTGTGTGCGTGCGTGCGTGCGTGCGTGCGTGCGTGCGTGCGTGCGTGCGTGCGTGCGTGCGTGCGTGCGTGCGTGCGTGCGCGTGCGTGCGTGCGTGTGCGTGCGTGTGTTTGTTTCTGCGTCCTGCGTGTGTGCGAGCCATGAATAGCCAAAGAGAGACAAATAGACAGGAGCTCTAATAAAGAGAAGATATGATGTAAAGAAACTCTTAACAAATTTTGGAGGGAGAGAGAGAGCTGGAGAAATATGGAATATTCCAGACGACAGTGGTTTAATCACAGAGCCCCTTCTCGCTATCCATCACTTTTTTCTTTCTCTCTTTCCATCTGTTCTCCTTGTCTTTCATTTGTCTTTTTCCCACCCTGTGTTGTGCGTTCGGGTCCCCGGAGACGGTAGTTAGACTGTTTCTGTTTCTGTCCTGAAAGAAACCTCGTTCGGCTGATCAAGATGGATGGAATAATTTAACAGCAATTTGTTACCCCATGTGAATGTGTGTGTCTAACTGAGTGTGTGTTTGTGTGGGTGTGTTTGTGTGTGTGATCAGTGTGTTTGTATTTGTTCAGTGTGTGTGTGTGTGAGTTCAGTGTGTGTGTGCGTGGTATGTGTGTGTTCGGTGTGTGTTTGTGTTCAGTGTGCGCGTGTGCGTGTGCGCGCGTGCGTGTGCGCGCGTGTGTGTGTGTGTGTGTGTGTGTGTGTGTGTGTGTGTGTGTGTGTGTGTGTGTGTGTGTGTGTGTGTGTGTGTGTGTGTGTGTGTGTGTGTGTGTGTGTGTGTGTGTGCGCGTGTGTGTGTGTGTGTGACTCACCTGTTTGGTTGCTCACCAGGGACCCCACATTGCTCTCATCTGCCACTAAAACAAGAGGAAAAAACACTGAAGTTAATACAAGCTGACACACACACACAGATCTGGCCCGCAGGCAAACACCGACACTGGCAGAACTCCCGTTCTTGATACTGCTAACTGTTTCCAACAATTATTTTTTTCTCTGCTATTCAACAGCTTTCTTTTTTGCTTTCGATCCATTTTCCTCTCCCTAAAGTTCTCGTTAACTTATTGTATTTATCTAATGTCTCCCTCTCTTCCCTCCATCCCTCCCGCTCTCGCTCGCGCTATTTATCAGACCATTCGTCTCACTTAATCCCCCCACCCTTCCTACCTAGTTCTAATAACTTTTCTTTATGCAAAGGTCCTAACCCCACGAAACAGCAACTAACTCCGTCACACACACACACACACACACACACACACACACACACACACACACACACACACACACACACACACACACACACACACACACACACACACTAATGTCGGTTATTGGAGTTCCTCAATAGAAAACTATTTAGTGGAGAGGCCATGTGTCTCAATGGGCTGTGGTGTGTGTGTGTGTGTGTGTGTGTGTGTGTGTGTGTGTGTGTGTGTGTGTGTGTGTGTGTGTGTGTGTGTGTGTGTGTGTGTGTGTGTGTGTGTGTGTGTGTGTGTGTGTGTGTGTGTGTGTGTGGCTAACCACCCTGACTACCTCAGCAGCATAGCGCATGTGGCAAACTGGTGCTGTATGGTTACTATGTGCCTACATCAGCTAGCTTCTTCATTTACTGTGTGTGCCATGGCGCACACACAGCGCGCCATGGCAGTTTCTCTGAATTATCCCAATTCTTAAGTGATATTCCTTACTCAAAATAATGGTTATTCTATAAGGAGACCTTAGAAGCGCGCTGGTAATAACCTTTAATTAATTAATCACACAATTCCAACAAAATAAAACACACTAGCAGGCACACAAATGCATGAATTTAGACGAACAAACAATCAATAAGCATTGTTTTTTTGGTGTCATTCTCACCATCGTTAGTTGAGGTGCATTTTTTAGTGCATGCGCTTGTTTGTGCGTGTGTGTGTGTGAGAGAGAGAAAACGCAGTTTGTACGTTTCTGTAAATGTGCACGTTTGTGTTTACATTCAACTACTTGTGTAGATCCTACGTGTACATGTGTGTGCGTGTGCACGCCTGAACGTGTGTGTGCTAGCAGGTGTGCAGGCACACGTTCACACGTGCCCACGAGCGGTGCAGCACTGTATTACAGAGAGCCAGCCAGTCCTCCATGCAGGGTCAGTGCGCTGAGCTCCAGAGAGCCATGCAGCGGAGGTACTGAACCGTGTCCCACCGGGTTGCTGATGGCTCTCGGGGGGACTCGTACCCAGGTCCATGCTCTTGGAGGCCTTGACGTGCTGGTACTGCCGCTGGGCCTGGGGACTGGTGGGCGTCTGGGCCACGTCGAGTGGCATGGGGGTCGGGTAGGAGAGACCCCGCAGGCTGGGGGAGAGGGACGGCTCCCTGGAGGGAAGAAACACACACGCGCGCACACACACACACAACACCACACACACAACACACACACACACACACACACACACACACACACACACACACACACACACACACACACACACACACACAGTGAATATATTCTTATGTACAACGCACACACACACACGCACACAAACATACACACACATACCTGTAGTGTCCGTGTGTGAGGTCATGTTCCCGATGAGACAGCTCTTCATCCTCTTCATCGTCCATGTATGAGTAACTCCCATTGGTCACTGGGGACAGACACACAGCCAATCAGTATTCAGAGCAAAAATGACAAATATAGTCAAAAACAGGTTCATAACGGTTACAGAGTCAAATGTATGAATAAAGAAGGGTTAACAGGCTGCGGCAGAGGGGGAGAAAGGGGTGTTTAATGACAGAGACAGGGAAAGAAAGGTGAAAGAGTTGGAAGAACGCTGGAGGTAAGAATGAACGAGAAGACGGGGATGGGTAACGCCAGCATTCATACACTCTCAACAAATCAGTCAACAAATGCCTCTCTTCTCAAAATCGTATTAGACTGGTTTCATAGTTTTCCTTTTGCCATGACATAGTGCTGTTTTTGAATCTAAACTAATTCATCAGGGAGTTGGTTGGATGATAAGCATTGGAAAGGGGAACCGGCTCATGTACACACCCAAAAACACACACACTCACTCTTTATGCAAGCAGAGGTGAATTTGAACAGCTCTGTGTATTCGAGGTCAGGGTGTTTACCAGACTCAGTGAGATCACACACCACACACACACACACACACACACACACACACACACACACACACACACACACACACACACACACACACACACACACACACACACACACACACACACACACACACACACACACACACACACACACACACACACAATACGGTTACCGAAATACTCGTAAACCAAACAACAACTTTATTAATAGATCCCATTATACAACACACACAACCAGACGTAAGGCCTAGATAGCAACACACACAAACACACACACACACACACACACACACACACACACACACACACACACACACACACACACACACACACACACACACACACACACACACACACACACTAAGCAACCTTGAACACATGAATAAACAAGACAGTATATCAGCAGGGATAGGAAGAGTTGCAGATAAACAGAGCGAGAGAGAGGAGGGCGGTACAATGGAATACATGAACGAACTGAACCAAAATAGCTCCAAACCCAGCAAAAACCAACACTGCTACCTTGAAGGAAAGAAGGAAAGAGCCAAAGAGAGAATGAAAGCAAGGATGAAAGCAAGTAGAAAAGATGAAAGAACAAATTAAAGAAAGGAAGAAAAAGTGTTTGCGAGTCGGAAATATATATAATATAAATGAGAGGAGGAAATGGCAACGGCAGCGCTCTCATTAATATGGAGCATTATGAAACAAAGTATGTCTTCTGTCTGCGCATTGTTCGCGTTCTCGGCTCGTTTCATCTCCACAACATTACGCTAATTGTTCCACATTAGGAGACCTGTTCCCTGCTTAACTTAACTCTGCTCTCCTTTGATGCCTCCCAGTAGGTAATATACGTTTTATAGAATATATGATGCAGGTTGAAATTCCCCTTTCTATATCTACATGCTCCATTTCATCTCAATGGAAATGGAGCCGCTTCACGGTATAATTTACAGGATATGGCCGCAACAGGGGTGGAGGGGGTAATCTATAGCCTTGTTCTTCAACCCATGGTCGTCTTAAATCCCACAGCCCTCGTGCAGTACTTGGGATTTAATTCTCAAATTAGACCAAATTGAAAAAAAAGTAATAAGATAATTCAATATAAATATATTATAAAATATTGATATTGTTCAGTAGGAGTGAGAGTGTAATGGTTAATTAATCTAAAAAAAATAGGGTGGCTATGTGCATCATTTGTGTTCCAGTTTAATTTTCCCCATTGATGTTTTGTGTGTTTGTGTATTCTATATAAACCGGGATATTTTATATAGAAAGGCAGCGTGCCTCGCTGGCACTCACACCAGCCACTGCATGGTCTATCTTTTTTTTAGCGTTTGCATATGAGGTGGATCACAAAAGATCTTAATGACAATTGAGTGGTAAACCTCAAAAGTCAAAAGGTTGGGAACCACTGATCTATAGAATAGACCAACTGCCCATATCCAGTGTGAACCAGATCCTCCCAGGTCATCTCCTTCTCTTACTCCTCTATCAGGCAGGTCTGGTGGAGCTGAACCCCGATTAGATCGAAGAGTTTTATTATTGTGTTGTGCGTTGATGTGATTAAATCCTGGCCAATAGCAGGCAGCTAAATCAAACAGAGCGATGGCTGTTTCAACAGCATTGCTTCATCAACGGTTGGGGACATTTTACGGTAAATAACACATCATAAACAACCCATTTCTGCATGATTGCTAATTATTAGCTCACCGTCAGAGGAGTAGAGGCTGTTGTTGATCAGGTGCGCGTGGGCCGTGCCATTGGTCTGGTTGGCCAATCCGGGAAGTCCGTGGGTGCTGTCAAACGAGCGGTTGGATGACATGCCATGCTGATCCTGAAAGAGAAGAAACAGAAACAACACTGCTATTAGAGAAAATAATGATGGATACGTCGGTATGGAGACTGGGATTGTGAAAGCCATGGTTTTGCTATCAACTGCTTCAATACTTTTCTTGAGCCCATTCATCTATCAATCCATTCATTGACCCTAACCAACCTGCACCCATCTATCTATCCATCCTATCGTTTACAGATTCTTCCTCTCAATTTAGCTCAGTACACACAGGCAGGCAGACACACACAGACAGACAGACAGGAAGAGACTTAGGAGGTGGAGGGATTTGGGTCTGTCAAATCTTGTTTCCTCTACCTATCTACGAACAAGTCTACTATTTTCCCTCCCTCCCCCCCCCTCTCTCTCTCTCTCTCTCACTCTCTCTGTGTGTGTCGTCCCCCCCCCCCAATCAAACCCTGTGTGACCAGAGCCTGGCCCTGTTTCCCTCTCTCCATTCATACACGCTGCCCGAGCAAAGAGAGACACGGAGAGGGAGCGAGAGAGAGTGGGCGAGGGAGCGAGAGAGGAGACAGACAGAGGGAGATTTAAAGGACAAAGGGTGATGAAGGACTGAGGTGAAGGATTCACGGGGGACTTGAGATTCTCACGACCTGCGAGGTTGTCAATGTCCTCAACTAAACACACACACACACACACACACACACACCCCTGTGGGGGTTTAGTCTGTGGTGCACGCGAGGGTGTGTGTGAGTGGGTGGGTGATTTATCTGAGAGCTTATCTCGGGAGTAAAACAGGCTTCTGAGCAGGAAAGAGCGACAAAAGACCAGCGCTGAGGACTCCCGTGGAGCAGGACCAGGATTCGGGAGAAGGTGCCGAGTGTGTGTGTGTGCGTGAATGTTTGCGTGTGTCTGTATGTGTCAGAGATGGGATGGAGGCTCACAGGCCGAATAAAAAAGAGTAAAGAGGAGAAGGAGCAGACGGGAGGGGAGACAAAAGCGGGGCATTTCCCGCCGTTAAGAGCACCCAGCCGCCCAGCCAATAGAAGGCTTTTAGGGCGACCTTGTCTCTTATCCTTCCTGCCTTTCATCCCGTCCTGAGCATCAGGAGGAGGAGGAGAGATGAATGGGGGTGGGGGGGGCTCTACCCTGCCCCACCTCCTCATGGCCCCCCACTCCACCTGCCTACACCCGGGCTGCTCTAGGCGGCCCTTCTGTGCCCTGTCTGCTGGGTGGTCCACACACACATACCTACAGATCAACCCTACATTAAAGTCTGGCACACAGGGCTCCAACCCCTCCCTCTCTCGCCATCTCTCTCTATGTACTTCCCCCCAGCCCTCCCTCTCCATTTTCATCTCCCCATCCCACTCTGACTCTCCCGACACTCTGAGACTGAGGCCCCCTTTGGTGAGCCAGCCAGCCAGCCCCCCTCTCCCTCTCTCTCTCTCTCTCTCTCTCTCTGTGTGTGTGCTCGCATGGCATTAAGTGCACATCTCCATCCCAACTGGAGTAGGAGTCCACTTCAGCACCACTAAAAGGAGATGAGAGAGAACCGTGTTCACACCTGAGCCATTCAAATGAAAAGGTGTGCATGCGTGTGTGTGTGCCCGCATGATCCTGTGTGTGTGTGTGTGTGTGTGTGTGTGTGTGTGTGTGTGTGTGTGTGTGTGTGTGTGTGTGTGTGTGTGTGTGTGTGTGTGTGTGTGTGTGTGTGTGTGTGTGTGTGTGCGTGTGTGTGTGTGTGTTTGTGTGTATTTGTCAGTGCATGCTAGGCTTTGTAGAAATGCTGAAAAAAGAACAGTCTGGGCTCTATTGTGAGCAAGATTGTGTATCACTCTGCCTTTCAAAGAGAGCTACCAGCTCAGTCAAGGACACACACACACACACACACACACACACACACACACACACACACACACACACACACACACACACACACACACACACACACACACACACACACACACACACACACACACACACACACACACAAATTTGAATGGCTGAAGTGTTAATGTTCTTTCTGCGCGGTCAGAGAGAAGACAGAGAAATGTATTTGACAGTAGGTTTACGTTAGGCTGTTATGATGTAGGTTATGAGTTCATTGGATATACTGTCTGTATATGACGTCATGATTCAAAGTATGTATGGTAATGCTGTCATTATATACATTATATGTATATATACATATATACAGGTTATGATTTCATGATGAACAGTAGCTTAGGTTATGATGTCATTATGTATAATAGGTGATGTTATGACGTCATGGACAGTAAGGTTAGGTTGTGATGTCATGATGTATAGAAGGTAATGATATATGGTCATGAACAGTAGGTTAGGTTGTGATGTCATGATGGATAGTAGTTTATGTCATGGTGTCATGAAGAGTAGATTAGGTTGTGATGTCATGATGGACAGTAGTTTATGTTCTGATGTCATAAACAGTATGTTAGGTTATGATCTGATTAAGTACCATAGGTTAGGATTTTATGTTATGAATGTGTTGGGTAGGTTATGACGTCATGTAGAGTAGGTCAGTTTATGGGAAGAGAAGGTTAAGATGTTGTGAATGTAGCATAGGTTAGGTTATGATGTTATGAATGTACCGGCAAGGTTACGATTTCAATATGTACAGTAAGTTATGTTGTGATGATGAAAAATAGGTTAGGTCATGATGTCATGAACATTAGGTTTGGTTATGAAGTCATTATGTATTGTAGCTTAGTTTATGATGTCATGAACAATAGGCTAGGTTATGATGTCATTATGTAATGAAGGTTGGGTTAAAATGTTGTGAATGTGTCAAAAGTGAGGAGCATGTCTCTGTGCGATAACAAGCTAATGTGACTCAGATGTCTAGATATCTATTTTCGTCTAGTGCAAATAATCTGTGTGTGTGTTTGTCCAAGCTCTACTCAGTAACAGATGGCAGTTTCTATTTATTTCTCTATTTATTGTTTTAACTTCATCCATCTGTGTCAGACTAACCCTCAAGTGGCCTAGCGTTGCTCCAATGTGCCAGTCTTTCTCCACACAAACACATTTCATAAATACACATCGAACGATTTACATGCGTCTGGAGTGTGTGTGTGTGTGTGTGTGTGTGTGTGTGTGTGTGTGTGTGTGTGTGTGTGTGTGTGTGTGTGTGTGTGTGTGTGTGTGTGTGTGTGTGTGTGTGTACCTGTACTCTCAGCACCACCAGTTGTATTGTCCCTCTCAGGTTGCCCTCCTGGGACATGGAGCGCCGCAGCGTCTCCATGGCAACGTGGTTGGACCGCCCCAGCAGCGACTCCCCGTTCACCCCCACAAGCTGGTCGTTGACACGCAGACGCCCGTCCTGACGCACAAACATATACTTGGTACAACTCTACAACATTGACGTGCGCTAGTTGAATAGGTTCAAAGTTCCTCAAATCATAGGTGTGTGCGTGTGTCTGTGTGCGTGTGTGTAGTTTTGTGTGTGTGTGTGTGTCTAGTCTTGTGTGTGTGCCTGTGTAATTTTGTGTGTGTGTGTTTAGTTTTGTGTGTAGTTGTGTGTGTGTGTGTGTGCGTGTGTGTGTGTTTGTGTGTGTGTCTGTGTGTGTGTCTGTGTGTGTGTGTCTGTGTAGTTTTGTGTGTGTGTGCGCTTGTGCGTGTGTGTGTGTGTGTGTGTTAAAGGGAGTGAAGGGGTCAGGCCTGGTGCCGGGGAGGTCAAAGGTCATGCGAACAGGGGTGTGTGTAGTGGATAATGTCCTGTCATTCACATTAGTACTAATTCACTTGACTTGGATAACATTAATAGTCGGATAGTACTAGGGGTATTATTGCAGCCATTCTGTGGATGACACTAGTAGTATTAATACTAGTTGAATTAATAGCAGTCCTACTATCAGAATTACTTGTCACCTTGTAGTACATGATATATTACTGTGAGAACTGCTAGTCACAGTGTAGCGGATTATTTTGTACACAAGACATTAGTTCTAAAAGTACTACTGGGAGTATTCTCCTTGCTGGATGATAACAGCCATTATAAAGTATAACTAGGAGTATACCATGAGTACTACTAGTCACCTTTCAGTGGATTATATATAATATATTATAACCATGAGTACACTATGAGTAGTGACCTTAGTTGATAATAAACATATAATATATCATAACCAGGTGTATACTATGAGTAGGTACCTTGTAGTGGATGATACTATACATATATAGGTGACCTTGAGTGTCCTGAAAGGCGCCTATAAATTAAATGTATTATATACTTTAGTACAACCAGGAGTATACTATGAGTAGACACCTTGTATCGGATGATATTATAAATGTAATATGTTATAACCAGGATTATACTATGAGTAGTCTCCTTGTAGTGGATGATACCTACATATACTATAGTATAACCAGGAGTACACTATGAGTAGTCTCCTTGTAGTGGATGATACCTACATATACTATAGTATAACCAGGAGTATACTATGAGTAGTCTCCTTGTAGTGGATGATACCTACATATACTATAGTATAACCAGGAGTACACTATGAGTAGTCTCCTTGTAGTGGATGATACCTACATATACTATAGTATAACCAGGAGTACACTATGAGTAGTCTCCTTGTAGTGGATGATATATACTATAGTATAACCAGGAGTACACTATAAGTAGTCTCCTTGTAGTGGATGATACCTACATATACTATAGTATAACCAGGAGTACACTATGAGTAGTCTCCTTGTAGTGGATGATATATACTATGGTATAACCAGGAGTACACTATGAGTAGTCTCCTTGTAGTGGATGATATGATACATCTCACATCATAACCAGGAGTACACTATGAGTAGTCACCTTGTAGGCGGCCCCTCCGTGTATGATGGACTTGATGAAGATTCCCAGGTCGGCCCCCGTGTGTCGGGACTTGTTGCCCTTTAGGCTGACCCCCAGGCCCGCTGATCCGCTCTCGTTCAGGGCCACCTCCAGCATCAGCTCCTCCTTGCCGTCCTCCGGGAGCTGGGGGGGGGCCCGCACCGGCTCCTCCTTCTGGGGGGGGGGGGGGGTATTTTATAGGATCTTTTGACGAAAAAATAAATTTGTAATATTCTAACAAATTTTTATTAGTACTTTTACTTCTCACTCCTAGAGGGAGGGGGCCGAACAGAGATGGAGGCCGAGAAAGAAGGGAATAAATAAGAGAAAGGGAGAGAGGGGTGGAGAGAGAGCTTGTGAGAGGATGAGCCACAGGAGGGAGGAGAGAGGGAAGTAAGAGGGTGTGGGTGCATAGGGGAAGCGGAGTGAAAGGTGGAGCAGAGATGGGGATGGAGGAAGTGAGAAAGAGAGAGCGGGGGTAGAGAGAGGGGGTGGAAGCGAGTGAGAGAGAAATAAGGAGGATGAGGAGGGAGAGACTGGGTGAGAGAGGGGGGAGAGAGAGCGAGAGAAAGAGCGCAAGGGGGGAGGGAACCCACAGTTCAGTTCATTTGTTCTTCCAGCAGAGTGGAAAAGGGGACTCTCTGAAAGCTCTCATCCGCTTGACATTAAGCGTCTCAACCTTTTAATCCCGAGTTAAATCTCACCTGAATCCTCCACTTGGGCCCAGTTCCACTGACATTAAACAATGGGCACGACCTCTCTCTCATCGTGCCTCTCTTCCCAAGAAATGCCTAAAGTCGAACCTCTAGTCAACACCAACTTACAGATTAACCAAAGAGAAGCCCCAATGTGTTTTAAGAAACGTATTTGAAAGAAGGACAGAGGGGAAATGGGAGTGAGAGATGGTGGAGGATGAGGGGAAGAGAGAGAGGATCCCGAAAGGAATATGAAAACTAAAATTGAACAAACGCAGTTATAAAGCGTGTCAAGACAAAGATGAAGGCGGCATGCTGGATGGTACGAACATAAATGGACGTGTGTGTGAATGTGTGTGAGTGTGTGTTTGTGTGTGCTTGCAAGGAAGCGGGTGACCAGCCCACGGTTGTCAGGACAACAGAAAGCATAGTCGACAACCCCGGACACAGGCGGAGATGGAACCGTGTGAGAGGTGTCGAAATGGTCCCCCTACAAATGAACCGTGTGTGTGTGTGTGTGTGTGTGTGTGTGTGTGTGTGTGTGTGTGTGTGTGTGTGTGTGTGTGTGTGTGTGTGTGTGTGTGTGTGTGTGTGTGTGTGTGTGTGTGTGTGTGTGTGTGTGTGTGTGTGTCTGTGTGTGTGTGTGTCTGTGTGTGTGTGTGTCTGTGTGTGTGAAGAGGAAGCAGACCAACCAAATAGTGTAGTACCTGTAGTATAGGATGAGCATAACTATCGAGAGGTAGAATTTTGGAGCGAGAGCACAAGCGAGAGGGAACGAGAGAGACTTTGTGTCTGTTCCGTCAGTATGTTATTGTCAAGAGATTTAGGTCCAGGTATAGTAGAAATGTCTGGCTCAGTATAGCCAAATAGACAAAATGTATATATGTCTGTCTGCTTGGCATGTGTGTGTGCATGATCCCTAATTTCCCATCTGGGATTAATAAAGTATTACTTATCTTGTTTGTGTGTCTATGAGTGTGCATGCTTGCATGTGTATGAGTGTGTGTGTGTGTGTGTGTGTGTGTGTGTGTGTGTGTGTGTGTGTGTGTGTGTGTGTGTGTGTGTGTGTGTGTGTGTGTGTGTGTGTGTGTGTGTGTGTGTGGGGGTGTGTGTGCATGTATGTATGTATCTTTGATCATGTGTTTGTATGTCGTTGTGTGTCGCTGTTAGTGTTTGTGTGTGTCTGTGCATGTGCATGCGTGTGTCAGTGTTTCTGTGTGTCAGGTTGCGTGTGCGATTGCGTGTGTATGTGTGTGTGCATGTGTCAGCAGTGTGGGGTTTATCCTGTGTCGGTGGCGGGAATGGAAGCTTTAAACACCGCTAAGCCGTCTCAAAGTCCACTACTCGGCAGAAAAGTACAGCTCTGCGACCTTGGAGAACACACTCATATACACACATAGACGCAAACACACTTAGACAAACACACACAGTCCCACCCCTGCACTGTCAACACAACAACCTAGGATAGTCAGGAGGTAGGAGTAAGAGATGGAGGAGGAAAGAGGAGAGAGGAAAAATAAGAAAAGATAAAAATAAAAAAGATTCAAATATATTAGATGTTAGAATACGGTCAAGTATATTTATGTTGCAAGTTCCAGTCAGTTTTTGGTTCCAATTTTTGCGTTATCTGTATTCCTATGGATTTGCATCACCAGCAATAGATAGAGATGTGAGTGATTGAGAGAGCGAGATAAAGAGGGAGGGAAATGGAGCAAGAGTGCGAGAGAGAGAGATGGATAGATGAAAGAGAGATGCTAGGATAGAAATTGAGATACGGGATTGTAAAAGCTAGAGACAGATAGAGATGGAGTGAAAGAGAGAGAAAGAAAGATCTGATGGAGAGATGGAGCGACTGAGTGCAAAAGAGAGACAGAAAGAGAAAGATGACGTGATAGAGAGATGTAGCTACTGGGTAAAAGCGAGAGAAGATAAAGAGAGAGATACCGTGATAGATGAGAGATGAGAGATTGAGAGAGGTAGAGACAGCTGGAGATGGGAGTGAGTCAGACAGAGGCAGACAGTGAAAGCGCTGCACCACAGTGGTCTTTAGTGTATTGTAATTGCCAGAGACGTGACGGTGTGTCTCTTCAGAGTTGGCGTCTAGGGAATCTTAAAGACACGATTCTGGGGAATGCGGACATGACCTCCGTGTAGCAGGCCCCTGTCTGGGGGCTGCAGATGGCTTAGAGGTGGGCTTTATGGACTGGTAGACGCTGGATGGTGGTTTAATGGTTCCTAAGGCGTCGATAGTCACTCTTTAGTTGTGGAACCTCCGGGGACCACCAGAACAATGCACCTATGTCTACAGTCTTTGAGGACAGGGATCCACTCATTGTGTGATTTAAAAATAAAAAAAGACGAATAATGAACGTTTCTGTAAGTATTTATCTACGTATATATCGTTCCTCCATACAGTACACCCCTATTAGGTCTTAGAACATAGAAAACTATGTGTAATGTTCAGTCACCCGTTTATGGTTTGCGAGTCGCAACCCTACTGTTTGAAAAGTTGACAACATAAAAGTTTCCTTTCAGTAGAACGTAGAATCATCCGTCTGTAATAAATCCATCAATCTAAAATCCAACATGTGATTGAATTGTTTTGTTTACAAGATGGTTTGTGTACAGTCTTTCCATTATCCTTTCTAGGTGCTTTCGCAATCTTTCCCATGCCAATAAAGCCTTTTGAATTGAAAAGTATAAATATATATATAAAAATGAAATCCATATATTCAAAATGCACTTTTAAACAAAAAAAGTAAAGCATAACACTGACGTGTTCTCCATCGTAAGCATAATAAGAGTTCATCTATATCTGAATAGGAGACGTCACATTGACGCCTCAGCCCTTATAAACGTATTACGGGTTAGCATATGCATGTATACGAGCGGGCTCCTTGACCCTTTTCATTAATTCCTGTGAGGTGGTGTCAGCGTCAGTGTCAGCAGCGGCAGCCCACAGACAGAACAGGAGGAGCTGCAGGGGCCGTCGCTGTGGCCTCTCTGTTGATTAACGTGTAAATGTTCTCCCTGCATAATCAGCCTTCTGCCAGCGCACGTCCCTCCAAGCCCGGGACGGCCCTGTCTGTCTCCCCGTATCTGTAAAGGTCACGACCTCCTCCAACCCACTACACCGATGGCTGCGTCGCGGCCGCCTGCTGCTGCTGCTATGCCATCGCGGGATGACTAGGTTTGTGTGTGTGTGTGTGTGTGTGTGTGTGTGTGTGTGTGTGTGTGTGTGTGTGTGTGTGTGTGTGTGTGTGTGTGTGTGTGTGTGTGTGTGTGTGTGTGTGTGTGTGTGTGTGTGTGTGTGACTCGCTCCAGCTGGGAAGGGCTTTAAGACACAGCAGCAACTACAGAGATGATAAACCCTCAGTAAACAAAGAGACAGAGAGAGAGGTGTAGAGCGAGAGGGAGAGAGAAAGAGAGGTGTAGAGCGAGAGGAGAGACAGAAAGACAAGAGTGAGAGAGAGCGAGACAGAGGGAGAGAGATAAGGGGGGAGAGAGACGCAGAAAGATGTAGAAAGAGTGAGAAAGAAACAGAGACAGAGCAATAGAGGGAAAGATAAGAGAGAGCAAGAGAGCGAAGGAGAGAGAGAGATGTGATCCAGCTCCTGCAAGACATCCAAACTGCCAAGGACTAACAGATGGGGGATCCTATGGAATGACTGCAGTGACATTGGTGATGGCATGATATGCGCATGCACACACACACACACACACACACACACACACACACACACACACACACACACACACACACACACACACACACACACACACACACACACACACACACACACACACACACACACACACACACACACACACACCTATTTACAGTGCCAGTGAACCCATAATCATGTATTCTCTTTTAGACGTGTTAGTATCTTCTCTGTATGATCTTGAACATAAGGGTCTATGCCATTACGAGTAAATGTAATCGTTCCTAAAATAATACCATCAATTACAAAAACACACATACAAAATACGTGTTTCTGACAGTCTCAGCTGACGGCAGAAACCGTCAGCGGAAATGTTGGCTCCGTCGCCCGTTCCCCAACACATAATGTTCATTTGAATGTCTGTGAATACAAACCACCCTGGTATTAGCAGCCTGTTGCATGGAGGTAAATGAACAAGACACTCGCTAATTGTAATTCATTGTGTCCACGGTACAGCAATTTCACAAGAACACGGTTCATCACATTGTTTCCACACTTCCCCAGCTCCCGCCACTGTGCTAAGCGTAGGAGGGACGTGTGTGTGTGTGTGTGTGTGCGTGTGCGTGTGTGTGTGTTGAATGTAGGGAACTAGCAAAGATCACCATTTGTTTTTAAACTGTAATTGTGTTTTAAGTCCATAGCCAACTCAGCAGGTGGAAACTTGTTGTTGTTAGGAAAGAAATACGTGAGAAAAATGCCTTTAGCTGGGTTTAGGTCTGTCCGTGTGTGTCAGTGTGTTTGTGTATGTCTATATATATGTGTGTGTGCGTGCATGCACATGTGTGTGTGTGCGTGTGTGTACGTGTGTGTGTGTGCGAGCTTGCGTGCGTGCGTGTGTGTAGAAGTAAATGTGTATTTTGTTGATGTTTGCTAGCTAGCACAAAACGTATTTCTTCCAATCTCAACACTGAAACATAACGTGTGTGTGTGTGTGTGTGTGTGTGTGTGTGTGTGTGTGTGTGTGTGTGTGTGTGTGTGTGTGTGTGTGTGTGTGTGTGTGTGTGTGTGTGTGTGTGTGTGTGTGTGTGTGTGTGTGTATAGCGGGGTAAAAAGAAAGACATTAGGCAGAAAAAGAGACATTAAGCAGACAGCAGCAGATGGTGAACTCGGATGAGGGACGAGAAGAGGAGACATAGAGGAGGAGAGACACCCAGTCGTTTCATCACTACTGCCTCACAGTAACGGGGGGGGAAGAGAGAGAGAGAGAGAGAGAGAGAGAGAGAGAGAGAGAGAGAGAGAGAGAGAGAGAGAGAGAGAGAGAGAGAGAGAGAGAGAGACATTAGGCTGTCGCCTAACTTCCACTTACTAATAATTTTAAAAAATCCTTTAATATTTCCTCTCTTGAAATGGCGGCAGTTAAACTGTTAAAACCCTTTAAATGGTCCCCCCGAAAAATGTTAAAGGTGATTTATAGTCATGCAGAGAATTATGGCGGGTAATCTTTTTAATCCAGTCCGCCAACTCAAAAGGTTTCATATTTTATGTTCTAAATTGACCAATTTAATTTTTCTTTCCCTGGTATTACTCTAAATTACTCAAGGTTTTAGATCTTTAAATGTTAAATGTCAACAAAAGGGAGACATCGTTTACCAAAACTTCAAAGAGTACAAAGGGGCACCCTGTTGCTTGGCAACTAAAATCGTCCAATTCTCCAGCCAAACTTTTCTCGGGGAAACAGCAGTAGCACAACACAAGAGACATGAATAACAACTGGTTTGTTATTCATTACTTCCATGGATTCAGTTCCATAGATTCCCCAGAATCAGAGTATGCATTATTGTTTATTTAACCTCCAATTGCCCAGGCTGAGAATTATTTCCCCTTATTCTACTTCATTTAAGAATGCTTCACTCTGATTGGCTGGGAGGAGGGCATTAACCCGGCAGGTTGCCCGCTGTCTTGTCGGTTCTACTTGCTGCTGACTGAGCACAGCGTCATCAAATAGTAGATCAATATGCCGCTTGTATTTCTGCCTTCAAAACGAGAGCTGGTAAATTGTGAAAAATGCATTAAACTGTAATTGGAAAATGCGGTTATATGCTATAGAGTAGACCATATAGTATCTGTGGTATAAAGGCTGTGACGAATTTCAAATTATAAATATGTACACTTTATGTTG
Source organism: Melanogrammus aeglefinus (assembly GCA_900291075.1). Lineage (NCBI taxonomy): Eukaryota > Metazoa > Chordata > Actinopteri > Gadiformes > Gadidae > Melanogrammus > Melanogrammus aeglefinus. The sequence goes on along the minus strand of OLKM01000030.1, from coordinate 675,037 downwards.
ACAGTATAGACCGTCGCGATTCCCATTGAAACGAATGGCGCAGTGATTATTCTTCAAAATGAGAGCTGGTCAATTGTGAAAAATGAATTAAACTGAAATCAGACAATGCGGTTATATGCTATAGATCCAGTATCTGTGGTATAAAGGCTGGGACGAATTTCAAATTATAAAAACATACACTTTATGTTGAAAGTAAAGACCGTCGCGATTCCCATTGAAACCAATGGCGCGGTGATTATTCTTCAAAACAAGAGCTGGTCAATTGTGAAAAATGGATTGAACTGTAATCAGAAATCATGGTTATATGCTATAGACCCTAGAGTATCTGTGGTTTAAAGGCTGGGATGAATTCTGAATTATAAATATGTACAATCCATAACGTAAACTCTGGCTTATAGCTCAGCGGACTAGAATACCTCCTGTTTCCAAGTCGTAGCTAAGTCCTCCGCCCTATTTACTGGAGGAGTGAACAACGTTTCCGTTGCATAAGAGCCTTACGTTACCAGGGAGACTAAATCATGGCATGTGAAAAACTTATTTTTTGGATTTTAAAACGCATGAAAATATAAATGAATGATCTTAATTTATTTTCTTTGGCAAGTGACTAAGCGGGTTCAAATGCCCTTCGAGGTGTCCAAAACATGTTTGATCGATTGTAATAAAGGGGACTACTTTTTGAGGGAGATGAACTCTAACAAAGCATACATTTAATAAGCATGCAATACGAATAACAAAAAGCATATTTATGAAAGTATTTGAATTGTTTTATTCCCGGCTCGTGGAAGTTAAGCCATCCACGAGCCGGGCATATCAAACTGTTTATTGCCCTGCCTCTCGGTGATTATCCCTTACATATTCTAGGATGTATGTTCAGGAAATACAAGATTTATACCTTTAATAAACAAAATTTATACTCTAACTATACTCAGTTAAACAATACTTTATACCTCAACTATAGACAACAATAAACACTTCCTGTGTATGATTAGAGGCCAAACAACTAGAGCCTGCAGACATCCATGAAGATGACACTTAGACGAGCCTATTTGTGCTTAAATCTCTCTGGATCAAACCTTCTTCCAGTAAACAGTAAACCAACAAGGTACTGAACGGCCGGTCAACAGTATCCATCTCAGGCCCCCGTCCCTCCAGCAGGACAGACGGGATGATCTGGTTATACGACCACTGTGGAGCCCCGGGACCAATAGGAAGCAATGAGAGGACTGCAAGGAGCTAATGTTGATTGGTTCATCTTTAGATTGGCCTGTCCCATGGCTAATATAGACATCAGGGCTAAACCGTGGAGGGGAAGCAGGGTCACCGGGGAATAATTAAACCTGTCAGATCCTATTCCATTCTTATGACAATATTCCTCATTATAGTTACGGTCAGTGCACGTGTTCGCATTTGTTTTCCTTAATAACATGAGTGAATACGGTGCGGATATAAAAAGAAGGGGTACGTTTTCTAATAATTTGTCGTTATTAACCATATTGAACCAAGGCTCGGAAACAACCAGCAAAGAAGTGACTTTTTCCACCTGAAACTATTCTGGTCTGCGTATTGCCACTGTCTTAAAGTGAACTTTAAACAGGGATAAAACGACCCACACAATAAAAAGGACGGCTGTTGTGTAGGAAAACAGCAGAACAAAACGGTGACGCTACAGCCGGGATTGTGGGGAAACTTCACATCACTGTCTGTGAGACGGTCCTGATCTCCCAAGCAGGGTTCCACCGGGAACGTCAGCCTTTGAAGTCGACGTAAAGCTCGAGGAATACTGAGGATGGGAAACACAATGTGTTCCCTTAATTATACACACACACACTACTGCTGACAACACACATGCCCCTATAGACATAAACAAAAATACCCACACAATAAGTTTGCAGACCTCAACACACTGTAAGGCTGGCTGGGAAAACATACACAGACGTGTACCCGCACGCAAGCTTGCACGAACACACAAACTCGCATAGATAAACACACACACACACATGCTCATGCACATGCCAGGGCACACACACACGTACAACACACTTAACTAACCCTAGTTAAATGTATCTAAATAAAGACAAGGCCAGGTGAATATCCTGGGAAATCTTCCACTGTACATATTACCATAACATATTACTACAATATTGGACTATAGGGATCCGCTGTTTCCAGTACAATGACAACTTTAGAGAAATATACGAATAGGAACTCTGTGAACCGGAGACTCTGGGTCTAAACTTTAACAAAGTTCCGAGTAATGTATTCCATTATTGAGCAAGTGAAGTTCCACCATGACATTGATGGAAACGTGCTGATGTCATCAGTGTTTTGAGGTCAGATTACATTAATGCAGTATATCACACAAATTTACATCTCCTTCAAGAGGCTTTGATTAGCGGAGTATATCTGCATATAGAAGTGTGGAGAACCAGAAGTAGTCAGGGGGTGGAATATCAGTATAATAAAAGTTGAACAAATGGTATATTCTCGGCTTCCTCTGTTCTACTTTCTGGTAGCAATATGCTCATTTCAGATTCGGAACAGTATTGACCAAAGTGCAGGTGGCCAAACTATTCATCTTGGTCCAGGTGTAAATATGCGTTAAGGGATAACGTTTTTATGTTATTTGACCTTTTCATCAGTGATTTTGCAATCTTAAATCTTTAAGAAAAAATAAATTAGGACGGTATGCCACGATTATCAACAATCACTTTAGTGTTTAATACAATTCCAACTGTTTATTTAACAGTTAGAAATATAGTTAAGACTGTGTACATCATTTTGGCATCAATGTTTAGTGACCTGAAAACCAGTTTGTGTACATATAGCGGTTAAGGTTTTCAAAATGTTCAGGGTTTGATTCTCAATGTATGCAGTCTAACCTGTAGGCATTCTAGAGCGAGAGGCCTTGACCCCTCCTGCCTGCTCCCTGAAGACATGTCCCTGCATTCACGGCCAGCGGCTCTAGATAAAAACATCTGCCAAATGACTCAATCGTCATAAGTCATACTGATGTACTTGCACTTCAGCTACTAGTGCTAATGAGAAAAACCAGACTAGATCCCAACGCCTCAGGGCTGGTTGGAGCTGTCAGGGCCCGGAGGAAGAGCAGACAGAAAACAGGAAGTAAGATAGGAAATGGGGGACACATGCTGAGCCAGTGGCCTTGGAATTCACTCAAATAAAATTCTTCCAGCGACCTTGAACACGGGGTCCAAAAAGGCTGTCAGACACAACACACACGCAGGTACAAAAAAACCCTGAGATCCTGTCCAGGGAAACACAGCTTCCTGTGGGGATGTCGGCTGTGTTTGTGTTCGTGTGCGTGTGTGTGTTGTATGCCATGTGCGGGTGTGTGTGTGTGTGTGTGCATGTGCATGTGTTTATGTAAGAGTCTTTTTGGTGGCATTGCGCAAAAATGGTTGGTTAAGATCAGAAAGAGTGCAGAGAGAGAGCAGAGAGAGCAAGCTGATGACGGTCGCTGACAGACAGGAAGACAGACAGGGTCGTTCGTGGTAGAGACAGGCAGACAGGCAGACAGAAAGGGTCATTGAGGATAAAGACAGAGAGAAAGATAAGTACCCTGCAGGGTAAAGGACACGCAGACAGGGTCACTCAGGGAAAACCGTTGAGAAAACAGAAGGAGAACATGGAAAGGAGTAGGTAGTGAGTGATAAGGGAGGAAATGACACAAGGGGGTTTAGCAGGGAGAAATTACCAACGGGTCGTCCTTCAGTGCATTGCCTGTATTGACAATACTGTCAATGCTACAGGAAGTGCCCAAATGTGCAAAAGGCACCCAAATGTCAAGGGCATGAAAGTAAAAGCTTGTCCTCTGAATACCTTAGCACACTGACAATGGCATGCTTAAACACAGACCACTGCTGGCCAAATACTGACTCAGAAACAAACCGCAGGGGGCAGATCGAACGGCCCAGCAGGAGTCTGGTCAATAAGGCCAACTCTTTAAAGAGGGACAATCCATGAATGAAGATGGGGAGATAGAGAAAGTTTAATCCTGAAATGGGGTAAGTTAGATAGTTTAATATTGTAATGGGGTGAGAGAGACAGCTTATGGTTGAAATGGGTTGAGGGAAACTGTTTATTAGTCAAACAGGGTGAGTAATATCAGTTGAGAAGTGGGGCGAGAGAGAAAGTTTAATAATGGAATGGGGATTGTTTTAAAGCAAATCGTTTTACAGAGAAATTGTGTGAAATAAAAAGAGACAGCCGTGGTTAAGATCTGTGTGTGCGTTCAAGTGGGGCTTTACATGCATTAAGAGCTTATTAAAGAGAAGAAACAAAGACAGGAGAGCAGCAGAGCAGGTTAAAAAGAGTTTATTGATCCAAATATAGATTATCAGTTAGGAGAAAGGCAACGGGGATAGGAAAGCTTTTATAAGATACTGTCAAGTTCAGCACTCTGATTAATGGTCAACACTCCTTGGGTTCAAAATGTCTTAAATACAAAATAAATAGGTAAGAGAATGGCTAATCGTACTTTGGTCGCCATGACAAAGCTCTGAGTTGCATCTGCGCTCCAATTGGCAGCAAGACAGACATATTTTCGTAATTTTGCTCTTTTTGTTGCAGTTTTGTTATACATGGTTTAGTATTGTTGTGTGTATGCGTGTGTGCGCTGGCGTTGCTGTGTGTGTGCGTTGCTGTGCGAATGTGTGCATGTGTTGTGGACACATTACTCCATCTGTTCATGACCAGATCAAGTCAATTAAATAAACCCATTCGATTGGCTACAGGCCTGTCAGGTGTGGCAGATGGAGGGCAGCTATTGGGCCTCACCAGCTCCCGGGGGAGAAACATCTCGTCCTGTCGCAGGACCCCCAGACACACACATTCTCCCTGCCGTGTGCTGCGCAGCATGCACACCAACTCCTCCTGGCCCACCCCCGCGATGTCCACACCGTTCACCTGCACACACAAGAGACAAGCACAGGCACGCACACAGAAGCACACACATACAGACACACAACACACAATAACGGTAGAAAAGAAAGAGGAGATCAGTGTCACGTTCACTTTAGCACTGTGGACATTGCGAATCAAACCCAGTCTCTTTTTTTATCATTAGTAATCTCTAGTATGCGTTTTATGGCCGGCTCAGACTACACGATTCTCAGACATCCCTCCACGATTTAACATGTCACACTATACGATCACAGAGCCAGGAAATCGGGCGTTGTCTCGTCGGAAGACTGGCCACACTACACGATTCTAGGGTGCGATGCTCTTTACTTTGTATCATTCACGTTTACAAGATATTCAGAAAATCAAAGGTTTAGAACTGACATAAATGTTTTTTACATTTTTCTCATAAAGGTTCCAGTATTTTTTATATCTGCTCAATGCAGCAACTCCTGACAGTAGTTGCGTTGCGAGTGACATGAGCGATGTAAATATAGGCTACTGCCGCATTTCAACCAAAGTTGTCTCCATTATGTTGTTTCATTTTCTCTCGTTTTCTTCATTAGCATTCTTCTTGCTATTGATCGCATTCATTTTTTGTAGCAGTTACTGTGTACTCAGCGTAGTGCAGTGAAGTCAGTTGGTAAACACTGAGCTCCAGCTGTTCGTAGGGTTCCCTCACGCAACTGGGGGCGTGGTTCCCCCATGATACGTCATGCGATTCCCCAAAAAATTCTGACAGGCTAAACTTTTCGTCGTGGGGCTTCCTAACGTCGCAGACGAAAACGTAGCAGATCGCAAGCATGTCACATTCCAAGACCTCGTCTCGTCGCCGACCTGTCAAAAATCGTGTACGATTCGCAAATTTGTCTGCGACGAAAGAATCGGGGCAAAATCGGGCTGAAATCGTGTAGTCTGAGCCGGCCATAAGAAGCATGTCGGTTAACCTTGGTTACCTCTAGTATGTGTTTAAGAAGCATGTTGGTTCACGTTAGTTACCTCTAGTGTGTGTTTAAGAAGAAGCATTGGATAACTAGTAACCTTTAGTGTGTGTTTAAGAAGAAGCATTAGTAAACGTTAGTTACCTCTAGTATGTGTTTAAGAAGAAGCATTAGTTAACGTTAGTTACCTCTAGTATGTGTTTAAGAAGAAGCATTAGTTAACGTTAGTTACCTCTAGTATGTGTTTAAGAAGAAGCATTAGTTAACGTTAGTTACCTCTAGTATGTGTTTAAGAAGAAGCATAAGTTAACGTTAGTTACCTCGAGCAATGTTTAGGAAGCATGTTTGTTCACTAGTTACCTCTAGTATGTGTTTAAGAAGCATAAGGTTGGTTAAGGTTGGTTACCTCTAGTAAGTGTTTAGGAAGCTTATTGGTTAAGGTTTGTCACCTCGAGTATGCGGTCACCAGACTGCAGGCGGCCATCTTTAACAGCGGCCCCCCGGGGCAGGATGTTCTTGACGAGGATGGGGCCAGGGCCATGCACCGAGGAGTCCCTGGTTACCACGGTGAAGCCCAGGCCCTCCACACCTGGACACACACAAATGTATACACATGTCACACACAGGCATAAACAGTTTTTGTTTTTTTTAATGACATAAATGTATGCGCGTGTGCATATATGTGTGTGTGTGTGTGTGTGTGTGTGTGTGTGTGTGTGTGTGTGTGTGTGTGTGTGTGTGTGTGTGTGTGTGTGTGTGTGTGTGTGTTCGTATGCATGCGTCTGTGTGTGTGTGCATATGCGTGTGCGTACGTGTAGTAATTCAGGAATGAACATTAGTCAACACAAATTCATGAACCATAGATAGCCTGAACTGATTAAATTCAAGTGCCTGTGTAATATGGCTGTGTGTTAATGTAGGTGCGTGCGTGTGTCATATTTTTTAACACATTTGTGACATTTTGTCCTTTCCCCAGGTGTAGGATGGAAATGGGTTCAGGGGAGGGACAGAGCGAGAGGAAGTGAGAAATAGAGGAAAATTAACACGTTTAACCGAGAGTAAAGGAGAGGGGACACACACACACACACACACACACACACACACACACACACACACACACACACACACACACACACACACACACACACACACACACACACACACACACACACGGGGCAGTGTTTTATGATTCTCATTTAGCTGTGTCTCTCTAACAGCCGTGTCAGCACTATGAATTCATATCAGCAGAAACCAAGCGATCGATGAAGACTTAATAGAGCCTGAAGAGGAGAAAGAGGGAAATATGGAGGGAGAGAAGAAATCAGAGAGATGAGGTGAGAGAGAGAGGCAGGGGGAGAACGAGTAAAGTGATAGAAAGAGGGAGGGGGAGAAAATGTTGGAGAGAGAGGGGAAGAGAGAGTGAGGGTGGGACGGAGAGAGGGGAGAGGGAGAGGGAGGGGAAGAGAGTGGAGGGGGAGGGAGGAGGGAGGGGAGGGAGGGAGGGAGGGAGGGAGGGAGGGGGAGAGAAAGGGTGGAAGGAAGGGAGGGAGGTGGAAGAAGAGAGAGGGGAGAGAGAGAGGAAGGAAAGGAGAGGGAGGTAATAGCAGAGAGAGGGGGAGAGAGGGAGGCTCATGGCGGGAGGTGGGGAGGGAGAGAGAGGGGGAGAGAGTGATGGATTAAGTGAGAAAGGAGGGTGGAAAAATGAGAGTAAAAATGTGAATGAAGGAGAGAAAATTAGGGACAGGGACACACCATTTAAAACACACAGCACACACAAATTAAGGTAATAGTCATATATTATTATATATTTATAAAAGTGATTTATGAACGACAATTAATCAAGCGCCAGACAAGAGTATATAGACATATCCTATCGCACCTTTCTTTAAATCAATCCTCAGTCGTTTCCCTCCTTTCTTATTGGTCACCAGGTTGCCTAGGGCGGGGCTTTTCCTCAATAACGGGCTTTCGCACCGCCCCTTGGAAGCCTGCAAAGGGGAGAGAGAAGGGCAAAGAGACACCAGTCACGGTGGGAGTTGGCCGCGTGGTTTGGTGTCGGTGGATTGGCATTCTGGGAGGCTTCGCCCGTTTCCCAGAGGCTTTCGCCCAATAGAGAAATTGCTATGAATGGTTTGACAGCAAATCAGTGCACAACAAGAGACATGGGAGCGGCAAATGCAAAAATATTACTTCTTCAATCTTTCCCGAGGTTTCGAATTAATGATACTAAAAACCTCTTTGGCTGTGATTTTTCACATTTACTCATGAGCATATACTCATTTTACCTTCACATTTAGGGCATTTAGTAGATGCTTCTATCCAAAGCGACTTACATAAGTACATTTGTCAGAAGAAAGCGAAACAACAAAATATATCACTGACGCTACAATAAGGATGTTCGCAGTGCCAAGCACTGACAATTGCTAGGGAAACCCATTCCCTGTATACAACAAAGATAGCTTTGATAAGATGCTACACTAACCGGTACTACTTTTAAGTGCCAGTGCGTGCAACAAACAATAAGTGTGTACTTTAAGTGCCACCACAGAAAGACCCATGGTTACCAGTGACAGTGTTAGTTCCAACATTTTATCACTTCGGCTTTGACTGCCTGAAGTACATGAACCACGACATGGAGGAGAAAGGGATTGTTGCCCGCGAATGTCTCCCGCTCGAGCCCCGCTTCCTGCTGCCCGCTGCCCCAGGGACCACCGCCTCAGCGCTGCCTACTGCAGGAGGTGATGGTGCCTAAGCGCTGACCGCCGCCGAGGCGGTAGACCCTCGAGGCCGCGAGGCCCCGGTGGGAGACAACCGCGGGCAACAACCCCTTTCTCCTCCATGTCGTGGTTCAGTCTACTTCAGATTGATGTGGACGTGGAAGAGCCAGAGACATCGAAGAACCCGATGCAGTCGTTTGAGATTCATAATATCGTCTGGAGGCTCACACAGCTTTTGGCCGTGATAATATATATTATATGATATATCTATGTATAATATGATATTATTTAGATATAGAGCTCTAGGACTCCCGCCGGAGCACCCGGAGTGTTCTAGAATATTTACAGAACACGGCCAAAGGCTGTGTAAGCCTCGCCATTGCAATACATCCGCTGTAAACAGAGCGGATGGTTCCATGGCCGCTGCTCAGGGCCACACCCCCAACCTCCTCCTTGACCCACCTCCCTCCTCCTCATTTGCATTAAAGCTACAGACACCGAAACGCCGCATTTGGGGAAAGCTCAATGTGCGACTGGCTTGTAGTGGCTGTAATTCTGCACCACGGCTGAATTTCGGGTACATCTTCAAATACTGTGTTTGGGGCCCACTAATATCTATATTAAAGCATCCATAAAGTAGCATGCCATGGGACCTTTAAATGAAATCATAATTTAAGCAAATCTTTTTTTTTTTTATTAAAGCCCTATACTATTCTGACGACTTGATTTCAAATCTGGCCCTGGTATATTAATAAAGCAGTTAGGAAAAATTCCTCAGATCATTTTACAACCAAGCTAAAGTTATTTGTTTCCAAGCTAATATATTTTGTCATTGGAGCTTCATCAAGTTGTTCCACAGCAGTTGCTAAGAAACTGTCCATGCTATTCTTATCAGTTGCTAAAGCAGTGAGGTTGCCTGGGCTTTTGCCCTCCGGCACATGTAGCCTGAGACATTTAAAAGCATACTTAAAGAAGGGGCCGACATGAGGAAATGTTACGAACAAGATTCCATAACTAAGGACTCAACATGAGCCTCCGCACAAATGAGTGACAAAGTAAACAAATATCACTCTTCCTAGATGCAACAGCAACAAAGTTGTTCTCAGATGTATTATAAGAAAGAGACAGCCTGTTCTTTACTTTGATAGAAAAGTACATGTTCAACTAGCAATCACGAGCGAGTGACAAATTGTTGAACACACTCACACTCAGGTGGATGAAAGGCAATCCAAGTGAAGAAGCTGTTAGTTGTTATCTACCATAATATTACTGGTAGAAACGTCCATAAAATGCAAGGTCTCCTTTTACATTATATTTAATTGAGTCAGAGCTCAAAACGTTTTCTATAAATAATGTTGGCATATCTATCCTCGATCCGAAATGATTGTCGTCTATTTTCTTTAAACATTTGTTATTTTTAAATGATGTGAAGGTGTTTGAGAGGTTGCTTTATAATTAATCTCTCCATGCCATAAGTTGTGAGCGGTGTAACTTCACAGCGAGTTCAGGAGTGACAGCCTCCTCGGCCAATCGGTTGGCTGGATGGTCGGTGGGTTTTAAAGGCGGGTTTGTTTTGACGGGCGGCAGGGCCTCCTTGCTCCTGGCTGTAAAGGGGCTGCCCTCCGTGGCAGGCGGAACCCCGAACAGCTGACCAATCAGGTGCTTCTCGTAGCGCTCCCTATTGGAGGAGGGAACCACCTCCAGACGCACCAGCGGGGAGCGCATGGCCTTGCGGAACACCTCCTGGGCCCTGGGGAGAAGGAAGAGGAGGGGGAGGAGGAGGCCGGAGGAGGAAGAGGGAGGGCAGGAGGAGAGGAGGAGGAGAGAAGAAGAGAGAAGACGAAGGAGGATTCATAGATAAGGAGGAAAAGGAGGAGGAGGATGGAGCGCATGAGGTGGAGGAGGAGAAGGAGCGAAGACGAGGAGATAAGATGAAGTTGGAGGAAGAGAGAAGGAGGAGGAGGAGGAGGAGGAGGAGGAGGAGGAGGAGGAGGAGAAGGAAGGATTGACAGGGAGGACAGAAGGGAGAGGGGGTGGGGGGGCACAGAAGGAGAACATGAGGTGGGAAGTTGAGGACAACAGAGGAAGGATGGGAGGAGGAGGTAGAGGGAGGAAGAAGATGACAAGGAGATCCAATAGGTATTACAGTACAGAACAGAGTAGGCCCTTCTTCCAGGTACTGGAGTCAAGTATCAAACACCACTGTCGTAGTATGCAGTCAAAGGCAAGGCCGGGGCCCAGCCTATCACAAGCGACACCTGTGAGAGTTCCCAGACAGAAGGGAGGAGAGCGGGAGCAGATGATTGTGGAGATAATGTGGTTTTAATCAGGTTAGCCTAGCCCGATGCTAAGCCAGTTAGAGAGACACAGGTGTCAGGAGCCATCGGAACCCACCATCACTCACCCTAGACGACCAACAGAGAAAATCTGCTTTCTGCAAATTGGATTGGATTATGCCGTTATTGTTTCCCCCCTACAGTATTATTAGAGGCATTATGATTGCAATATTCCCGTCACCCGAGCCCCGCATTTAGAAGGCGGGGGGATATAAAAGGTCAATAAGCATTCATTGCCCTTCAAAGAGAGTTTAACTTATGCAGTTTCGCAGAGCGTCGTATGGGAGTCAGAGCTCCCGTCTCTACCTGGGTGAGGAAGTCTGCTACCCTGAAGGTGGAATCCATCACAAGCACATTTCTTTATTAATGTCACTAAAAAACTCAGTCCTGAATGCTGTATTGAGAATAATTACCTGACAGTAGCGTCCAAATGTGTTGATGAAAATTTTCCTGCAGACATACTACACTATTGCGGTTACTATTTTGAAGAAGCTTTTACCCAAAGAGACTTTGATCGAATTCAGATACCGTTGCAATGATGTATTTGTCCATATGCTATGACCCCATAGGGGTCACAGCACTGTTAGTTCAAATTTTGATCACATGCTTCTTTGATTGTTCTCACCGAAGGGGCCGATCACAAAAAAGGCCCATCGTCTTCCTATTGTTTTCGATACACATTAAAGTTTGAATATGTTCAACTTTGGGCACTGGGCACACCAAGAGCTTCTCGTCAATTGATTTTGGCACTGCGACAAGAGATTATTCAGAAATTCCAGCAACCATAAAAGCTTGGTTCTTGGGGAATACATTTTTAATGTTAAAACAGCTCAGGTTACACACACAGCCTCGCTCCACACAAGCGTTTCGAAGGGTTCTTCTCTAAAGCGGTTTTTGTCACGGTCCACGTGGTTCTGTTATGGGCCTTAAGACGCTGCGTATAAAGAGCCCCTGCCTAGATGAATAAATGTTAAATTTACACACGTCCATATAATAGTCAGAACAGGAGGAGTGACCCGCAGGGTTTCTTATTAAGCCCGTGTTAAAGGCGTGAGTATTATTGCGTGGCGTGCGTGTTGTGTGAACATCCACAAACACCTGTTGTTGTGTACGCTCAGCGGTGGGTCCGCACGATGCTAATCCATTTACCGCCACGCAGGAGCCTCAACACCAGCTCTGGTTTATAATTCTTTAGCATGTTCACGGCTGGGCAGGTCACATTGTGGGTGCTCTTGCATTCAGGTTGTAACGTTGAGTGTAATCCATTCCAACATCTTCTTGCATCCGGACTTGCCCAGGGTAATGCCGTGTCCATTCCCCTCCTTTTGTCATTTTAATGCGGCAATCGCTCTCACAGTTGTGCCTGCTGTCATTGTAATCCTCACCAACTGTTGCACATCTGTGTTGTGCTTCCGCTAGCATTGCGTTGTACTGCCGCTAGCATTGTGTTAGCATTGTTTTGTACTGCCGCTAGCATTGTGTTAGCATTGTGTTGTACTGCCCCTAGCATTGTGTTAGCATTGATTCTACTGCCATGTTAGAGTGTTGCGACACTTTGATCTAAAGTGTAATGGTCAAAACTATCTGAAGTGGAAAGAGGTGATCCTAAACAAAGAAAGAGCAAACTGACACATGTGCTCTACTCACGGGCAAAGGGATACACACACACGTATACATAATAATCCCCCTTTCCAAACATCTGTTGGTAAGCCTCAGTAACAATGGACAGAGACTGACAGATACACGGACCAGACCAGAACAGAGCAGACAAATCCAGATCAGACCACACCAAACCAGACATAACAAGCCCAGACCAGACTAGAGCAGACTATACCAGAACCGCCTAAACCAGACCAGACCAGACCAGAACAAGAATCAGAACATATGAGACAAGACCACCAGACCAGAACAAATCCAATCCATTTGGACCAGACATAAACAAAACAGGGACCGAAATAGAGACCTAACCAGACCCCTAGATCAAGACCGGAACAGCCGAGCCCAGAGCAGACCTAAACCACAGAGCGGTCCGGACGTAGGGCCGACCGAGCCACTTCAAAGGCTCTGCTGATAATGGGCCTTCACAGCGCCACTGATAGTCTTCTGCTGTGATGCTGAGCTGGTCAGAAGAAATAACGACTGATGTATGCCAGCATTATTTCCCCTGGAAAGACAAACTAAAAGTCCACGTTTTGTGTCCCAGACACAGAGCAGAGGGGGGAGAGAGACTCTGGAGGAGGTTATCAGACCGACATGTCGGAAACGGATAACACGCCAGGGATAACAAGTTCAATGGTTTTCGTTTTTTCCGACAGGGATATTTTTGGCACCCTGAACAACTTGAAACTGATAATGGAGATCGGGCCGCCCCGGCTCTGCTAAGAACACTTGAGTCACAATTTACTTTGGACGGCTTATTAAAGAATTCATGTTTAGTAGAGTTAGTGGTTTGCTCAATTCTATTTTTTACTAATGTACCTAAATTTATGTGCATGTGACTTTGATGAAAACATATAATATTAAGATTAAACTTTATGTTATTACGGCAATATTTTACAATTGCTCCAAACCAATATTTAAGCAACAAAAAAATCCAGTTCTTTTTTTATTTCTGAAATCCTTCAGAGTACCGTTAGGGGTACTCTGAATGGGTACCCCATTTCAGTTCCTCTAGATTAGTATGCTGTAGCATCAATTATAACACAACCCTCTACTGTTGATATTCTTTCCACTTATTTCAGTTGATATATTTCTACTCATATTGTGGATATAGATATCATTTCTGTATGTTTTTTTTGTAGTTGTATCACTATCTCCCACACACTCAAACCAACAACCACAAACACAGAGGAAGACTTACTGGCTGAAGGTTTTGTCCATAAGGGGGGTGTGGTTGATCTTCACAATACACTCCTCCTCGTGGAACAGCCCCTCCCTCCTGGAGCGACTCTCCTCTTCTACCCCACGGATGTACAGGCCCAGAGACCTAGAAGGAGAGGGTGAGAGGGGGGGAGAGAGAGGGGGGAGTGCGAGAGAGAGAGAGAGGGGGAGAGAGAGAGAGGGGAGTGCGAGAGAGAGAGAGAGAGAGAGAGAGAGAGGGTAAGAGAGTGAGAGCGATAGTAAGAGTGAGAAGGATGGTTTTACATTCATTAAGTCATACATAATTATATGGTATAAATGTTTATGTGATATATTAAGAAATTCTATGAAACATTTTCAGTTGTGTTTTCAATGTGAAATATCTGGTTGCGCTGTTATTATACCTGCCAGAATATTTAATTCAATTATATTTAATTTCTCCTCCAAAAGGTACAAACTACAGATGGTACAGATGGAGTGTGTGTGCCTAACTGTGTGTTTATTGCATGCCTTGTTTCCTTTTGTCTGAATGTCATTAAAGCAGCAGTCGCGTCTTGACAGTTAGACACAGGCCAGGCATTTATAAATGTCTATATGTATTAATAATTAACTGACAAACACACACACACACACACACACACACACACACACACACACACACACACACACACACACACACACACACACACACACACACACACACACACACACACACTGCATTGTGTGTGGTGTATGTGTGGCCCAGAGAGTGTGTCTCTGAGGAGGGATGGGTCTTCAATAGACAGGCCTACTGGGACTGTCCATATGGTCTCGCTACACATGCTGTCACACAAACCCTCTCTAAACCTCTGTCTCTTTCTCTCTTTTTGTCTTCAAGTCTGTCCTTCTCCGTCACGCTTTCACTTCCTCTTCCTGTCTCTGTCTGATGACCTAGGCACCTCACTACCACACCTAGCAACAGCCCGTACAACAGGTTGAAGCAGTGTGTGTGTGTGTGTGTGTGTGTGTGTGTGTGTGTGTGTGTGTGTGTGTGTGTGTGTGTGTGTGTGTGTGTGTGTGTGTGTGTGTGTGTGTGTGTGTGTGGTGTGGGGCCGTGCTTACCTTCTCCGCCTGAGCGAGACAGATTAGGGAGACAACATGGATTCCCAGGGTGCTGTTGCCTCTCCGGATATTTCCACTGTTCTAGTCAAACTACACACACACACACACACACACACACACACACACACCACACACACACACACCACACACACACACACACACACACACATACACACACACACAGCACACACACCACACACAATAATAAATGGGAGTGGAGGAAAAGTTTCCAGCAATTTGAATGTTCATGGGAGCAAAAACTGTTAAACAAATAGCACACATACAGCCACAAAGACAAAAACACACACGCACACACACACACAAAAAGTACATACACAGACGTATCAGAAAATATGAATAACATGATTTTGCTTTTTGCATTAATCCCTGTTGTGTGTCAATGTTGCTCTATTCTCATCCCTTTCTCCTTCTCCCCCCCCCTCCCCCTCCATATCCTCCCCATTATCATCACCAGCAGCTTGGACATAACCCAGACAATGCAAGTGTGTGTGTGTGTGTGTGTGTGTGTGTGTGTGTGTGTGTGTGTGTGTGTGTGTGTGTGTGGTGTGTGTGTGTGTGTGTGTGTGTGTGTGTGTGTGTGTGTGTGTGTGTGTGTGTGGTAAATGGGGGCTAGATTTGATGGAAGAGGGAGGGGCCTGAATTTAATTAGACAAGGCTAATGAATAGACATACAATAAGCCACACCCCCTCCACCCACATCCATCACCCCACCCCCTCCCCAGACATCCTCTCTGCCTCGCCTCCTGATCTCTGTCATCTTCATCTGCCACTCACACAAACACACACCAAACCCTAACCACATACACATATCGAAACACGCACGCACGTGCGCACACACACACACTTGAGATTGAGGTCTGAGGGTGTCATCTCTGCAATTGATACAGATTTGGGAGCGAGAGACAAAGAGAGAGCGAGAACGAGATAGAAATGTAACAGATATGGAAGGTGGAAAGGAGACAAAGAGGGGGGTTTGTGATTAACAAATTGGACATGAGAGGAGAAAGACTGGGTATTAAAGGGTGACGTTTGAAACGAGGAGGAGAGAGAGAGAGGAGAGAGAGTACGAGAGAGAGGAAGAGAGAGAGAGAGAGAGAGAGAGAGAGGAGAGAGAGAGAGAAGAAGAGGACAGAGAGAGAGAGAGAGAGAGAGAGGAGGAGAGAGAGAGAGAGAGAGGAGAGCATAGCGGTGTTCTTTTTATCTACCCTGCTACTTCACCATGGAAACACAAGATGGTGAGAGAGAATATATAAAGGTATATATTACAGAAGCACTCCTCCTCTTTCCAACTCCACCATCACACCTCTCAACTCTCACCGTCCCTCCTCTATTTATTTCTCTCAACGCGCACGTCCCCCCTCGCCATCAGTCCATCCATCTCTTCCATCAAGCCATCCATCTATCTATCCCCCATCATACTCCGTTCCTCCTCAAACCATTCCATCATACATCCATCCGAGCAGGCTCACCTCACTCCCTCCCTCCCTCCCTCCATCCAATTGATTCATCCACTCATCCACCCCTCAGTCCATCCTCCCTCACACCATCCATTCCATCATCTCTCCCTCACCTCCCTCCTTCCTCATCCTTCCACCTATCCATCCATTCATCCTTCATTCCCTCCCTCACCTGCATCCAACCATCCCTCCCCTCATCCATCATCCACCACTCCATCTCTACTCATTCGTTCCACCTTTCATCCCTCCTCCTCCCTTCGCCATCCCGCGCCTCAGCCATCACCCTCCATCCATCGAGTCCTGCAGGATAGCAGACTATAAACCACAGAACCATACCACAGGCATATTGTGACTGGGCTCTGGTAACAATGCTTATAACAAGGATGTCCTTAGAGGGCGACGAGGATCTCAGACGGCAGAGTCGGGCTCTGCTGACGCTCACACATTACTTCACGTTCCGTTGGACCCTAATTCCCTCTAAGTGAGTTCCCTCCAGACTCAGGCTGATAGTTAACTAAAAGTGGTATAGCTAGCACATCACAGAACACGAAAACTGGGGAGTTTCTAAATACATAAACAGAGTAATAACACAAACCAGCTCTTTTGATTGTTGTTTGGTTGAAATGAGATAGGTCAGGAATCCAATGAGAGAAATAGAGGGAAGGAGAAAGAAAGATAGGTGAGGGAGGGCAAAGTAAAAAAAGATGAAAGTGAAGGCAAAAGAGGATAGGCAGAAGAACGAAATAAGGAAGACAAAGTGAAGTGACGAGAGCGAGGCCTGAGTTGACTAAAATAGATAAAAGCCGTGCGCTGGTGTTTGAGGAATGAATTGAGAAGGAAGGTCAACAGTATATTTTTAGTAGCGCAACACCAGCACAGCAGCGAGCAGATCACCTGGGTGTGTTTGATGGGTCGTGTCGTCACACAACCATTTACGTTTTACCTGTATGCTTCTGAAGGGGCCCGTGTGATATGATGGAACCCATTCCTCCCACACACACAAATGCTGGCAAGGCAAATTTCAATAAGCGCATTATGTATAGCAGCCAATGTGTTTCCTTATGGAAAAAAGGCCTTTTGATTCAAAGGTTAAACGAGCGTAATGTGGATTAAATTATTGATCAGCTATTACTGGATTTATAGAGTGAGTTTTGGCTTTCCACTCACTTGAATAGCTAAAAGTCTCTGCCAGTCACACACACACACACACACTCACACCCACACACACACACACAACACACACCACACCACACACACACACACACACACACACACACCACACACACACCATAATAAATGCAACACAAAAGATGATGGCAATAAAAGGTGTACAGGATATATGAACACACACACACAAATACACACACTTTGACAAATGCACACATGTGCCAACAGAAATACACAAAAACATACACAAATACCCTAACACATGCCACACAAAAAAAGATGAAGGCAATAAAAAACATCAGAAATATTTATCACACAACGCGAACGCCCACCACACACACCATGCTAATTTAACTTTTGACTTAGTGGTCCACTATGTATGGTGTATGGCTTTGTGCTAACATACTCATTTGTGACTGCTTTCTGCAATTTCAAGGATCGTTTACCCACAGAAAACTATTACATCACCCTTACATTACTCACCACTGTGTGTGTGTGTGTGTGTGTGTGTGTGTGTGTGTGTGTGTGTGTGTGTGTGTGTGTGTGTGTGTGTGTGTGTGTGTGTGTGTGTGTGTGTGTGTGTGTGTGTGTGTGTGTGTGTGTGTGTGTAAATATATTCCATGCAGGATAGGTGGAATAGGATAATGAAAATGTTTTTTTCCCTCCTATATATTTCCTTTAGGACATTGAGATCAAATTGAATAGTAAAGTGTGTTCATGTATGTGAGAGAGAGGATGTGAGGGTGTGTGTATGCGTGTAGAAAAGTCCATTTGCGTGTACAAATGCAGTGTACTTGCTTGTATGTTATTGCTTGTGCAAGTATACGTGTATCTATGGCTGTTTCCCGATGTGAAGGAAGCATGCTCAACGGCTGCCCTTTTAAGGACGCTACATCACAGAACACCGACAAGCACTGTTCCAATGTTGAGAACACTCGGAAATTCGCGCCCATTTTCCGTCCTCTGTTTTTTGAGAATTCCGAGATTTTTCAAGGATGCATCGCTGGATCCTCGACAAGCACAAAATACCCACAATCCTCTGCAGTCACACGCACACGTTCAAATGCAAGTGAAGTTATATTAAAGTTTTCAGAAATATTTTGTGCCATATTGCTTTTTATAGATTCATCATGTTAATGCAAATAATCAAGCTTAAAGACCTGTGCCACTTTTCAAACGTTTTCGCAACTTAATGATACGTTGTTATATTTTGCAGACGTAGCTGGTGTTAAACACCACGGTCACCAATAACAAATTCAATTTACTCGCTCACAAGATTACATTATTTATGTATAGCTATTTATGTTTGTGTTTAATTATTTTTTTTAGGGTCAGCCAAGCAAACTGAGACTTTTGTGTGCCTGAGGGTGGTGCACAAACATTTGTTTACCGGTGGAAGGGATACAGCCATTAATGGCTATCAGTGAGGAAGCTCTTGCGGGATCCCAATGTTGTTAAAATAATGCACCACCGATCATTTGCAATGTTTGTTATTTGTAATGAACGTATTATATATTTGTAATTTTATATATATTATATACTTTATGATGTGTTCATAGCACTGGTAGATGTTATGTATGTATGAATGAATGAATCAGATCAGTTAAATAATATATCCAAATAAATACACGTTTATCAACACTTTCTTTGTCTTTTTTAGCCCGCATTATAGTAATCAACCATACTGTAACTGCGATGCATGCATTAAGTTCTCAGACAATTTCACTTAGTTTTATAAAAAATTAATGGCATTTTTTATAAATTATTATTTTAATAAAGACGATTCGTCAACCGCAACAAAGCTTTTGTGACTTTCCTCAAGATGCTCCATCATGCGAAGGAGACATGACCGCATTCATACAGACAAAAGTCAAATAAATATTGATCAAGCTTGATTGCTTTTCTATGTTTTATTCATAAGCGCACATGTGTTTACAAGGCGGAAACGCAGTATTAAAAAGCGGAAGGCGGAAGCGCTTCCAAACTATAGCAAGTCGTTCCAAAGTCCGTTACAAACGTTAGGCAGCACTCGAGCCAGCACTTTAGTCTCATCTCCATAGGACACGACTAGCAAGGAAGTGTCCTAGCAAGGCTGCAGCCTTCACTTTGGGAAAAGTGTACCGATATATGTAAATTTATGTGTATTTATGTATAATCACAGGAGGCATTTGTCCATGTTTTGGCTGCATATCAATGCCGAAAATCACCAGCAAAACTTATTTGGTGTGCGCACACAACTAACATATCCATGCACAAAGTTATTATTGTGAGCACTTTTACGGCACTCACGTGCATAAGAGACATAATATTGACTGTGAAGAGGAAATTACTCATGGTAGCGTGCACATAACGTGAAGGAGCACGAAACTGACGCCCTCGTCCGCACAAATTATGTCTTTGCTCTCGTGCTCGCAAAGTGTTTTCCTGCTCTCCCAGATATTTGTTTTTCTCGCTTAGTGGGCGCTACCAGGCATGGCTGCTGTAACTCTGAATGTGAACATACATGTGGCCGGAGTACAAACACCTCTTGAAGTGCTTGGCCGATTTCTTGGGTAACATCAAGCAAGTTCACATTTAACCAAGAGACTATATAAGAGCTGACCTTTCGGAACACGCTTTGGAGAACATTAAAGCACAGCGTTACACCCTTCGTGAATAATAGCAGGATCCTCAGGAGCAGTGAACCATAGTCAGCCTTCGAGGTAAGCGTTACTTGAGTATATAGTATATCAACTGACCAGGAAATTCAGGAATGAAGACTACACTGCCTCGCTGTAGCCAACGTTATGTAATTATTTAGTGTAGCGATAAGACAGTGATTGTCTTGGTCTAATAAATCAGGGCAGTCGCTATATTTGTAAATCTGTATTTATAATAGTACAAAAAATATAAATAAAATGTAAAGCTCCCCACATGAGGAGTTTCCACGGATATTTCAGGTGAATCAATGTTAAATGGGAAAGGTTAGATTACCCAATGTAGGGACCCAAGTGTAGGGACACGATGGCCCCAATCACATTCAAGGTAACTACCTCGCTGGAAGGAAAAATATCCGAGCAAGATTCAAAAACACAATTTGTGTGCACAGGATATCAATTGCTGCTCAACTTTATGTGCGCACTCAATGAATCTTGTTTTTCTCACAGTCTTTATTATTGCTCTCGCGATCAGAGAAATACTGCGCATGACTGCAGTAAAGGTGCTCCCCAATAATGATTTGTGTGAACGGATGTGTTGGTTAGTGTACGTGCCCACAAAGCTATTTTCGCTCCTGATCGTCAGTGATATGCTGCCTTAGTATGTTAATGTGTGCTTGTATGTAAATGCATGCATCAGGGTGTGCAAGGAAATGTGTGTGTGTGTTTGTGCAAGTGGATGTGGGCCGTGTCATCAAGTGCATCATGTGTCAGTATGTTATTGCATATGTGTGCATGGTAATAGTGGGCACGAGTGACCTGGCTCATGGTTACTGTGGGTTGCTAGGGAGACAGGTCACAGTGTGTTGTACAGAGGTGGGGCTTCAATGTGCTTGACATCAATCTGTCCTTAATAGTTTCACACCTCCCTCGCTCCCGCTCTATCTCTCTCTCGTACTCCATATCTCCATCCATCTCCACCATCCATCAACCATCTTCCTCTACCACAATCAATCTTTCTATAGTCCTCTATCCATCATGACCTACACTCCTAGTGAAGTTCTCCCAAACACGTTACCTAACCACTACACTATCACATCACACACACACACACAGTACCAACACACACCAACCACACACACACACACACACACACACACACACACACACACACACACACACACACACACACACACACACACACAGTGATGAAGATGCTTTACCTGCTGTTGAAGGAGAGTTTGCTGGCTGACCGCTCCAACGCTCCACTGCTCTCTGCAACCAAGCTGGAGCCCTGCAGGAAACACATGTTACATACACGTAGCATTAAGAACATGTCATTGAATACATGAACTATTACCTATATTTAACATTAACAAGGACATGTCTTCTGATTTTACACCACTGACGGCAACACACGGATAACATGACGAAGATGTTAAATCAAACACGGGTACCATTAACCAAAGGAAATACAACATAAACATCTAAGAAAATGGAATGAAACATCCTCAGTGTTCGGTATTCACGGTGCAGAGAGAGAGAAGATATATTTAAAGTATTTTTAACCTTCCGGGGCCAAAATGGTTATTAAAACAAATGTAATGAATGTGCTTAGAGAGAGAGAGAGAGAGAGAGAGAGAGAGAGAGAGAGAGAGAGAGAGAGAGAGAGAGAGAGAGAGAGAGAGAGAGAGAGAGAGAGAGAGAGAGAGAGAGAGAGAGAGAGAGAGAGAGACTTGTATGCCTTAATGTGTGTGATTAAAAAAGAGAGAGAAAAAGTAATTAAGTCCCTGATCGAGTCCTCCCACTGATGAAGTTATGGATGGATGGATGGATGAAGGAGTGAATATGGAAGGACAAATTCATTGGTTGATGAATGGATTGAAACCACTTGAGCGTTAACAACTTAAGTGCAATATGATAAAGACAGAGGGACAGAGATTGAGGGAAAAAGAGAGAGATGTATGTCTGCCTGTTTAATTTTTAGAGCGAGTGTGTGTGGGGTTATACCTACCTATAACCTGATGACACATCATCCAATCATCACCAAGAAGTGTCTAACATACATGACATCATCACTGTGTGTGTGTGTGTGTGTGTGTGTGTGTGTGTGTGTGTGTGTGTGTGTGTGTGTGTGTGTGTGTGTGTGTGTGTGTGTGTGTGTGTGTGTGTGTGTGTGTGTGTGTGTGTGTGTGTGTGTGTGTGTGTGTGTGTGTGTGTGTGTGTGTGTGTGTGCGCGAGAAATAGGCCAGTTTGAATAAACTAGAGATCACATGGATGAAGGATCCCAACAGTCAGTAATGGACTCTTACACCACACAAACACACATGCACACAGGCACACGCGCACACACACACAGGTCACACAAAGGGTCAAGGCTAGCAGTGGGCACTAATGGACTTATAGCATAACCTTTGACCTTTAAGCTCCCACCCTTACTGACATATGACCCACACCACCTGTCAGTTCTCGGGACCCAGAAATAACAACAAGACAATGATAGAGAGGAGAGGGGGAGCGCAGTGAAGGGGAGTGAAGGGGAGCGAAGGGGAGAGGAGAGTGACGAGAAAAGAGGAGGGGAGAAGGTAAGAGAGGAGTAGAACTGGCTACTAAATGCATTGTTTCTGGTCACTGTTGGTTTGGTCCAGCAACAAAAAACATAACCTATGCATAACAAAATAAAACTATATCATCCACTACTAGGACTTGAAGCATCCTCATTGCCTAGCATCAATTAAGCAGAGCATCCCTGTAGTCTAGCATCAACCCGAGCATGGTAGCCCTATAGCCAAGCATCCCTCTTGCTTAGCATCCTCCAAGCCTAGCATTCCTATATCCTAGCTTCCCTCTAGCCCAGCATCACTCTAGCCTAACATCTCTCAAGCCACGCACACCCCTAGCATAAGCCTAAGAACTTCTTTGCCTATCATGCCTCTAAGCTAGCATTCCTATAGCCTAGGACAGGACTATTCAATCTCCTTAACAAGTGGGCCGAAAAGGAAAACCACTGGGGGTTCATGGGCCACACAGAGCAACACTACATGAATGAATCGCTAAAAATAAATCGTACTTAAAGTAGTGTTAACTTAATATATATGATACTACTACATGGAATAAACTTGTCAGACGCATTCCTTCCTTCTTCACTTTTAATCGTATCATTATAAAAGATTTTGTTCTCACGTATTTTGGACACGTATTTAGAATTCAACAATGTTGTTTGAATCATCACAAAACAGAACTACTGTGTACATATGAGATATTTTGAGCCAGTGATGTGTCAGTGAGAAAGATTGTCCTACTCTGCCTTTGTTTGCCTAGGTTTGGCTCATCCTGAGACACTCAATGCAGCTTCTTATAGGTCCCTTTTTCTGATGGCATTCATGAGAAAAGCTAGACTCACACGTATCGGTTGAGCCAAACATTGTCAGAATAAGTGATGCCAGTTCCTGATGTGGGGTACTGATACTGACTAGTATCACCGGCTATACACAGAAACCTGATTTGCATGCAACTATGTTTCTCCTTTATTTTATTTATTTTTTGCATGCAACCTCTTGCGGGCCAGAAAAAAATTAAGAGGGGCCGCATTTGGCCAACGGGCCGCTAGTTGAATAGGCCTGGCCTAGGATACCTATAGCCTAGCATGGCTCTAGCCTAGCATCTCCCTAGTCTTGCACAGCTGAATCGATTGCCTCAGCCCCGCAAAAGAACTCCACACCAAAAGCTGGAGAAATGTCTAAGTGGTGTTTTCCATCATTGATAAACGGTCTTACCTTTGAATAACGATGCTTGTAATAAATGGGTAGCAAGCCTCTATTCATTTCAGGCCAATTTAATTATTGCACATTGCGGATCAAAAGAGAACTATTAGTGATATTACTAATTAGTGAGTAACCAATCACACTAAGTGTGCCCAGAAAGCGCTGCTATAGAAGGCATGATTAAGTGGGCTGGTGTATTTAGGAATATTTGCCAGTGTATGTGAATGTGTATGATTATCAAATTGAATGTTTGTGTGTGAGAGATGCAGGAGTAGGGACCCCGATTAATGGCGTGTCATTAGGGATGAGGGACAAAGCTCTTTGTTGTACATTTACTGCACACTTGTTACATACTGTACTGTTTGTTCCTTGGTTTGTGTGTGTGTGTGTGTGTGGATGGCTGGGTGTGTGTGTGTCTGTGGTTGTGTGTGATCGAGCGTGTGTGTGAGCGAGCGTGTGTTGTGTATGTATGTGTGTGTGCATGTGTGCATGTGTTTGTGTGTGTGCGCATGCCTTTGTGTTTTTAACTCAACTCAACTTCCAAATCCAAGTTGAAATATCAGACATAAGGGTAACCGCATTAAGAAATATAATACAGAACTTTATTAATCCTGCATTAAAAATCTGGGTGTCAAAGTAGAAGTACAGGATGGTAATACCATATAAAAGGAGTTTAAAAACTTTTAAAATAAGAATAAGCAAAGATATGTGTGTAATATGTATAAAAGAAAAAAAATAAGCACACAGGCATACGCACACACCGCCCCAGGTGTAAGCCGATCAATAAGTCCTGTGGTTCCAGATTAGTCCCAGTAGAACCATGACAGTACAGTAAACTCTCAGAAGAATACCTTATAACTGCTACTACTTATGAAAGAGGAGGGATGGAGAGGAGGGGATAGAATGGGGGAGGAGAGGAGAGACGATACGACAACAAAACAGCACTTGGACAAAGGAAATAAAAAGAAAGGCCTGAAATGAAATGGAAGATCAGCATTCACCAGTCAATCTCTTTCTTTTTCAAATTCAAATTACAGAGAGGGAGAGGAAGAGGGAGAGAGGGCTGAGAGACAGTTTTGGAGAAAAGTGTTAAAATAGAGATAGGAGAAAGACAAGGGCTGAGTACTTGAACAGTACTTTCTCCTGGCGCCATCACTCTCCCCAAAAGGCCAAGTGACAATTTCAACAATTACTAGAGCCATTACCTCCATCTGAACCTCGGGCCCCTGCCCCCGCGTGTGTGTGTGTGTGTGTGTGTGTGTGTGTGTGTGTGTGTGTGTGTGTGTGTGTGTGTGTGTGTGTGTGTGTGTGTGTGTGTGTGTGTGTGTGTGTGTGTGTGTGTGTGTGTGTGTGTGTGTGTGTGTGTGTGTGTAATTGTGGTCTTTTTTTGAGGAATAACTGTGTCTTTGAGTGAGTGGAGCAGAGCACTCGATGGACCAAGATTTCCTAAAGAGGGAAAAATGGACCGAGGGAGACGGCAGGAAGACTGATGGATTCAAACACTGTTTATATATGGAGGGTCACAAGTAGTGAAGCACAGTTGCAGTCCTCAGGTAGAGAGAGTACACCTGGTAAGAGGGAGAGAGAGAGAGAGCAACAAAGTAATGAAGAGCAAGAGAGAGCGGGAGAGACAGAGACAGAGAGAGCAAGAGACAGAGAGAGACAGAGATAGAGAGAGCAAGAGACAGAGAGACAGAGACAGAGACAGAGAGAGCAAGAGACAGAGAGAGAGACAGAGACAGAGACAGAGAGAGAGAGAGCTTTTTGACCAAGATGTCTCATCTCTGGATTTATTTCCCCTTTTTTCAGAATATAGTTTGCATGAAATTACCTCTCCTTTGCCCTCCTCCTTTCATCCCTATTTGGCCCACTTGTCCTTCCTCCAGCTCGTACCACCTCTTTATTAGTCAAATGATGATGTCAGCACAAAAAAAGAATTAAAACCTTGTAGATCTGCGAACCCACTCAAATGAAAGATGCTGAATAACTATATAAAAAAACTTGTAAACCTGACTTTCTCTCTATGAACTGGACGGACAACTTTTAGACATCACCACGGGAATGAGGAGGAGAGATTAAACATGGCCTAGAGACCACAAACAAAACATAATCAGGTAGCAAGGAGACATTCCCAATAATAAGTCAACCAGTTTTCAATAAGTCTAGGGGAGGGGTTTAGCGACAGGAAATGATGTCAGGCTCCATCGCTGATCTATCGGTCAGCCGTGTGTAAGACAAACCCGAGGAATGTGGTGCATGTGTTTCAACATCTCAGCTCTGTTTTCACTACATCACCATCAGTCCTCTGGCTGTCAATATGAAATATCACTGGCCATCAGTCACACATCTGGGCCGCACGTGTGTGTTCGTGTGGGTCCTTTTGTGACACACCTAAACCTCGCTGTGAGTCTCCTTCGGTCAGCGCGCGTGTGTGAGCATGCATGATCGTCAGCTAGCTGGATTAGCTTCAGCAGATTGGATTTCTCTTTAATGTGCCTTAGCTTAGCATTGGTTGTCGGGTTTCTCTGCTCTCTCCCTTTTAAAAAATGTATAAAACATTGCAGCTTTCCCCCTGCGCCCACAGTGTTCACATGATCCTGCCCGTATTAAACCAGCGTTCCACCTGCTCTGCAACGGGCAGTGGGGTGTCTGTTCCTCCGCTCCGGTCTGAGAACGCCCCAGTGTACAGCTTATATGGTTCATGTTTTGTAGCAGTCGGGCATTGGCCAAAGGATCAGGTTTAGATGACGTTACGGCGTGTTCTACGTGTGGCCCGCTGCATGTCACAGATATCGCGCTGATGAGACACAGGGTTTAACAGAGGAGCGGGAAAGCACCTGCGTGACATAATGCGCCCGTGACAACAGGAACAGGGGACTCCGCCACCACCTGCTGTAATATAGAGCAGTTGGCTGGACATCATTTGCTGCTGCTAAGCTCCTCCTCAATACTGTAGACAGTTCAATGATAGGCCAACTTCTATGCTCCTAGAATGATGAAAAAATCTGGATGGATATCGTAATATCTGCCTTGATAAATACATTATTAAAGGGGCTGTAGTTAAGATTTAATATTTGGGTGGGATTTGTGGGGATTTTTACGTGGTTGTTTGCTTCTAAAATTCTTCTCTCTTTACTTACAGCACATTTAATGTGATTGTTAAACAAGGGGATTTTGGGAAGGAAAGTAGTCATTTTTTGACTCCCAGCCCAAAGGTTCTGGTTTCGATCCCCGATGTTTTTGGCGTAACCTGTAGGCATCTTTTGTGTAAGAGGTCGATAGAATATATCAGATGCAAGTCACTTTGTATAAAAGCGTGCTGCATTACAATATCAGAAATAGTTCTCGGTAGAAAATGACAAATTATCTGCATGCGTTATCGTACCAGGCAACCGATGGTACCATTCCCTGGAACTAATTGTCTCTAACAGAAATATGTGTTGTTCTAGTAAAACAAAGCAGCTCTCCAACTCCCTTCCTCCCTTTGCAAAACACTGTTCAGTGAGGTCACTAGCTGGTAACCACCCACCAGGGAGACACCGCCTCTGTCTCCCCCATGCCCGGCTTGTCCAGAAAGACCTCTCCCACGTCCCTAACCTGTTGTTTGTCCAACACACAGATTACCCAAGGGGGACTTGGTTTTAAACGGATCGGGACCCCGTGGGATTTAAACCAACCAATCAGACGAGGGCTGGCTCAAGCTGTGACTGAGGGATTTGTGTGGTCGTTCCTATAGGGATGTCTTTAGAAACCAACCGCAACAAGTTCCCAAAATAAATGACAATTAACATCAACAACACTGACTACAGCGTAGCGATGGGGACTGGTTCTGTGTCTGTGTCCGAGTGCCCGCCTGTGTAAGTAAACAGGATTAAAAGGTTGAACGCAACAAGATCACACTTTGAACAGAGAGAGTAAAGAAAGGGAGATAGGACAAGGACGTGGAGGAGAAAGGAGTGATGTCTGAAAGGAGCGAAATAGACACTGAAAAGAGGCCGAAAGAAAAGTGTCTTTCCAGGGAGATTTGAAAAGGACAAGTGAAAGGAGCGTCTGGTTGAGACGGTGAATAAGGAACAGCAGCGCGCCGCGCATCAGATCCGGAGGCAGGAGAGCGGAGAACCGGCTGGGAACGCCACCAGACAGACAGGGTCGTCTGCAGTTCAGCGTTCAGATCGGGCTCCACCGTGTTCTCCTTCTCGCTCTGCAAACGCCTCCACTGAAGCCTAGTTAAGACCACATAAGTCCAGGTAAGACCAGGTGAGATCAGGTGAGCACAGGCGAGAAGGAGCGCCAGACAAATATTGGTCTCTAAAAAGAGCAAAAGAGTATATAACTAGTCCGTCTGTCTGAAGGGAGCAGCGGAGATCCAAGAGAATCCAGAGAAGAGGGATAGAGAGGCAAATAGACACATAGACAAACAGACCTAAGCGCCTTCTACACTTCCCGTCAGAGGGCGGGACTGTTGTGCCTTTATCCCGCCCTGCTTCCTATGTAAACCGCACAGAGGCGAAATCAGGGGGGTCATTTATGATCCCCCGCTAATCCGGCAGCAGAGACAGCCACAGAGCTGAATTGACGTCTGTGTAAAGGAGTTGAAGCGGCCGGACGGAACAGGGCTGGTGACGTCAAGAAGCTAACGGCTCCTTCTACGGTGACCAAGATCCGGGCGCCTTTCAACCGTAAACTGCTTCCCCATAATTATATTCCACTACTCACTAGAACTTATCCTCCGACGTATTGCTAATCGCAGACAGGCACCTTTCTTGCACGAATCCCATATTCTTTGCATCTCGAAAGGCAGGCGACTTTGCTTGCTTTCGCAGGATGTGCAAGGCTAGGAGGAGCACAGCAAAGTTCACCGTCCATTGTTGTCTAGCGAGCGTGTCGCCGCCCCAATGCGTAAGTTATAGGTAACACTAGACGTCGCCGTGGATGTGCTTCCCCCGTCACGCCTGTCAAAGCTCTTCTGCACCAAGAAAGCCAGCATGCTGTGTGTAACAACACCCCTGGGGCCGGAAAACAAGCCACCGCTGTTTGGTTCACTGTGAATACACAAAGGCCGTCGCTGCGGCCCCTCTTTCGTAACAGACGGACAGGCGGCACACGGGCCCATAAGGGAGGAATAAGGAAGATGAAAGATAAACGGCGACTAAGAAACTGGTTTGGTTTCACAAGGAAGCGGTTTGATGTTATAAGAACACGGGGCTGGCAACGCTGGGGGTAAACACGGAGTAAGGAAGAGTGATGCGCATGAAGATGTTTGACCTCTGACCCCCGCGGGGAAAGGGGGAGGCGGAGGAAGAGCGCCAGAGAGGTGAGGGGAGTCATCCATCTTGGTGAGGTCAGTGTGATGTGACAGGGCGTATCCCCCCCGTAACAGAGGACAGATCCAGCTGCTGCGACATGCACACCATGGAAGCCGATTGGTCGACAGATCAAAGCAGTGTTTATCTGATGCCTGCGGAATGTTCCCGCCCACTTCACTCATTCACCCCCCATGTCAGCAGGAATGCATCTGGTCCATGTTGGGGTGTGATAACATGAGTCATAAATGCGCATAGGTCTTCAAACAACTGTGCTGCAGCACAGACAGTAAACCAGAACATGGACAACTACAGAGGTTCATGTTCTGCCAAATGTTTACTAAAGGAAAATATGGTTGCAGCAAGTCTTAAAAGTGCAGCGTCAGGGTTCCCTCTCAATGGGAATTACCTCAACTTCATCAATAAAGTCATGTGAATGTGGCTCTTTTTTGCGAGGGTGCAAGTGTGTGTGTGTGTGGATATGTGTTTGTTTGTGTGTGTGTCTATATGAGTGCGTGTGTGTGAGTGCGTGCGTGTGTATATGGGTGTGTGTGCGTGTGCGTGCATGTGTGTTTATCAGTGTTGGTGTGTGTCTGTTTGCGCGTGTGCGTGCGTGCGTGCGTGCGTGCGTGCGTGCGTGTCTCTTTGAATGTTTGCCTGTGCATGTGTTGCTCTTACTGTAGCGTTGGAGTCCTCAGGGTGGGGGGTCTCTGTGTCCATGGGGGGGCTGAGCATCGAATCACTGCTGCTCCTAACCAGGAGAGGGGTACCTAGGGTCCACAGACAAGCACACACAGACACACACACACACAAACACACACAGCCGCAAACACGCATGCACACACACACACACACACACACACACAACATTAATTTAGCATTTAATTTCTATTGGTTGTTATAAAATATAGCATAAAGGATGCTCAGCTGGTCTGGGGAAGCCTTGTTCTGTTTTCTACATTGAATTTACTGCAAGGTGTGAAGTACAGTATGAACTTCACAGTATGCTTATTTGTGATGTTTTGGGATATTATGATGAAATGCCTTCTGATTAAACTGCACAGGCACTTTCACCATGGGGATGAATAATAAACCACTAGTCATAGTAGATGCAATAGTGGTGGCAGCAGTACACCGCTGAGGTAACATAACGGTAACGTATACATTTTTATATTTCTGCTTTGGTGACTAAAATAGTACATAAAAGACTTTACATTTAACATATGCATATATGCATTAAGCAAACAAGGTAAATGTGTTTGCGCACCAGTGTTTACGTGTGCAAGCCCACGAGCACATATCCAAGAAGCAACAGCTGGTGTAAAGGTTGCATTCTTATTTTCTATTATTTATTTTTGATGAAGTCTAACTATGAAGTCATTAAGAAAAAGATTTGCTACAATAGCAAAAAGCAAAGCATTTTGATGAAAGGGGGTTGAGGCTAAAAAGAAATGTCTAAAGTTAAAAGACAGCAGAAAAAATCTGTTTCTAACACACCTACAACCTACATACATTCACAATAAGCACAACATAAATAGCATACAGTCCAATACACAAGCATAAGTCCTATAACCTTTTAGTCTATTGAAATGAGGTTCCTAGGACTAAAAGTTCTGGGTTATTTTGGTGGAAAAGGCAACTCTTCAGACCATAGAAAACATCTGATGGACAAGGTTTAGGGTATTATGCCCTAACCCTTGTGTGTCAGAGGTTTTCTGTCGGAAAACAGCCATGTATTGGTTAGAAGGTCCATATAATAGAATCCTTGAAAACTGACTTGGGGTGAAATCGTCCAGTGTTAGTGTTTATGCCGATTGTTCCAGTCCCTGGCTGCAGCAGACCGGAACAGACACAGCACCACGTAGATCCCACACCACGCCTCTGAAGGCCTAAAGCTGATTCACGGTTGATTACATTGATATGCTCTATAGCTCACATGACCAGAGTCACTTTATATCCCTTCTATAAGCTCAACAGGCCCAGACAGCGCATGATGTTTGTGTTCACACAGAGCTACAGGCCATGAGCACCAGAAGGGGGTCAAAGGTTTTAGTGTCAGTGCTTTGTTTGGACCAGTCAGGGCATCAGTGAAATCAAGTGTACAACTTGTGACTACTTTTCAAATGCCGGAGAATAATGTGTTGTTTTGTGAACCGAACCGAGCGTTTCAAAGCGTCCCCGGCCATCTGTCTACAATGTGGAAAAATAACAGATATTCCATAAAAACAGATGAATAAAAAAATATATAATTTCAAAATATGTTTGACAAGTGGCCACCAAACACTTTATTTAGGCAGAACCTGTCCAAGTTTGACAAACCATACCAAGGAAATTGCTAATATTTGCTACCTCACTTTTTAATCATCAAGCAGATGCTTGTATTCAAACACAAAAACACACACGTAAGGTGGTCTGGAGGGACATCATGGCTAGTGTTACCAAGAATAATGAGTGTGTGGAAGAAAGTGCTCAAAGCAAGGAGATAAGATGAGGAAGTTATTTAATTACTATAACTAATAGCTTTTCATCATGTTTTAGTGCCCAAAAACGCAAAGTGAAAAACAATAGAAACTGTGTGTGCGTCGTGTTTGTTTTTCTAGAGTTGTTGCTTTAAGAAGTTAAAAAACATCTGTTTGTTATGTTTGGGAAATGAGCCAGCATCCACATGTAGCAGATGCACCAGTAGTAACACCAATGTGTGTGTGTGTGTGTGTGTGTGTGTGTGTGTGTGTGTGTGTGTGTGTGTGTGTGTGTGTGTGTGTGTGTGTGTGTGTGTGTGTGTGTGTGTGTGTGTGTGTGTGTGTGTGTGTGTGTGTGTGTGTGGCAGTGTTGCTGAGATTGTGCAAGGGAGCCTTTATACGTGTATGTGTGTTTCTGTCTGTCTGTGCGTCCGACTGCATGTGTGGCTGTGTGTGCATGCACCTGTGGGAAGACATAAAATGTGTGTTATTGTGTGTGCATAAGAGTGTGTGTGTGTGTGTGCAATTAGATGTCTATCTGTATATGCATGTGTGTTGCTCCATTTCTTTACATGTGTGTGTCTCTATATGTGTGTTATATGTGTATCTCTATATGTGTGTCTCTAAATGTGTGCGCGCATTTGTATTTCTGATGTGTGCAGCTCTATATTTTTTGTGCTTGTGTGTCTCAAGATGTGTGTGCATGTGAGTGTCTTTCTCTGTGTATGCTTGTGTGTGTCTCTATATGCGTGTGTGTAGCATCCGATCATATCACTCTCTTCACATCTCATCAGCGTACTGCATAAAATCATAATTTCACAGAGCTGATAGATGGAGCGCTGTTCTCAAGTGGCTGCTCACACACACACATGGTAGGGGTGTGTGTGTGTGTGTGTGTGTGTGTGTGTGTGTGTGTGTGTGTGTGTGTGTGTGTGTGTGTGTGTGTGTGTGTGTGTGTGTGTGTGTGTGTGTGTGTGTGTGTGTGTGTGTGTGTGTGTGTGTTAGAAAAGGCATAACATGTGGGGAGGGAACATTTCTAGTACTTTCGCTTTGTACTTTGTGCATAAAACGGTAGAATTAAAAACATAAAATACTGTGTCTAGATTTGTATATAACCAACAATATGGGTAATATCCTTCACCATCGCTAGAAGTAGCAGTAGCTATGTGCAGTAGAAAGAGACGCGGTAGTACCCATACGCTTCGCAGCATCGGTAGAAATAGTAGTACTAGTAATACCAGAGAATTGCCAGTAATGGGAATGGCAGAAACACTGGGAATGATAGAAGTAGTAGTAGTACATTTACATAACAGCTTTTATCCAAAGCGACTTACATCGGTTAATACACACATTGACACACCGACGGCAGAGTCAACCATGCAAGGCGACAGCCAGCTCGTCAGGAGCAGTTAGGGTTAAGTGTCTTGCTCAGGGACACATCAACACTCAGCTAGGAGGAGCTGGGGATCGAACTAGCAACCTTTCGGTTACAAGACAACTGCTCTACCTCCTGAGCTAAGCCGTAGTACGTAGTAGTAGTGATGGTGGTGGTGCAGCCCCGGCCGCCTGACACAGCCTTGCTTTAATTTGAGCCTCCCCGTCAATAAGGACATATTGATCTGCACATACATCAGCAACAATATGGGGCCAGCCTTTAGTGCTAAGCATCAATGGGGTTTCTCCATTGACCGGGAGACAGACGGCGGAGGGGAGAGCAGCACTGAGAATATACACGTCAGATGATATTTGTAGGGTCAGGTATTGATCGGCTCAAAACGGACCCCTGGTGCTCTTAAGACAGGAGGGAGGGTGGAAATAGTTACATCAGTCCCTAATCAATCACTCCTCGGAGAAATGGGAAGGAGGAGGGAGGGAGGAAGGGGAGATGGAGGGAGGGATGGAAGGAGGGATGGAGTGGGAGGAGGGGAGGGGAGATCGAGGGAGGGAGGGATGGAAGGAGGGATGGAGTGGGAGGAGGGGAGGGGAGATGGAGGAAGGGAGGGAGGGAGGAGACAAAGATGAGGGGAGCAAAGAGGATATAAGAAAACGCTAATAAAAACTTAACCAGTATGTCTTCATGCATCCAACCAGTGAACAGACCGGCCTCATAGAATATATGTTTGATAGTAGGATTTAGTTATTCCATTATCAATCTATGATCAAAATGGAGTGTGTTAAGAACACTCATGTGTGTCCCTGATAGTATGTAAAATAGAACCATTACTAGAAGTTGTATATATTTATGTTTACACGTTTTATTCTTGTCCGAGTCTGATCGAACGGCCATATTTCTTGACATTGTTGTTTGGATTCAGACTGTTTACCAGAAATGACCCAGCTCCACTGAACACGGGGTTAAAACCATCTCTATGATACAGATGAGGAATAAATACAGAGAGGGAGTCAAACAGAGGAAAAAACAGTAACCTAACAGCTCCTAACAGTAACCAGACTCTTGAGATGAGAGATCTCCCATCAGTTTGACACAACACATACACTTCCCCTCGCTCTCTTCCTGTGTCCTCCTGTCTCTCCTCGTCTCCTGCTCCTCCTCAGTCCCCACCGAGGCTCCTCTTGTTCCTCCTCTGTCATCTACTCCATCATGCACACCGACTCATTTCATTCCACGTTCCTCCTCGTGTTACTCTATTGTGATGACTCCTCCATGGGCTCCGGTCTCACGCACTGGTCCTGAGATAGCCTCGCTCGCGGTAGTACCCGACCCACGACACAAAAAAAATATACGCCAAACATCCCAGAATATGTACCGTGTACGACGATGCACAGCATCACTACCAGCTGGCAAATCTCAATAATACCCTCTTCCCTTCCCTCTCCACCGGCCATCTTTTCATCCATCTATACGGGAGCTTTCTGCTGTTCCGTGATCTGATCTAGGCAGAGCCATGTTTCATACACTTCTCCATCCAAGGGCCAAACACAGATCCCGGGCCAACATGGCGACACCCCGGGGGGCCTGGCTGGGATGGAGAACATCAGAGCCCAGAACGTCGACCCGGCCGTGAACCGCCGCCATCGCTCATCTCTAAACAGGTGGAACATATGTTTAAGGTGTATCCCATGTTTGGGTTAATGCAACGCTAAGCAGACCTGCTTTCCGTGTGGACAGTGAAAAGGGAGGGAGCCTGGAGCGGACGCCAGACAAAAAAGACAGAGCGAGACAGAGTCTGAGTGGATTCTGTCGCCAGCGGTAATCTGTTCTGTGTACAGAAAAGGTCCCTGGAGTCAACCGCGCCGTGTCCCAGATACACGGAACAGAATGGCCACCACATATCCGACAGGGCTACTGATGTCATCCGTTGGCGTATCAGAGTTAAGCGTGCTATTAACAGATACACCTCTGCATTTCTGCTTTCATAGCGTTGTAATGAACACCGGCTCCCCATCATATAGGGGCTAATCAATCGCGTGGCCCCGAAAGGTTAAGTCGTTAGCTTTTAACGACGGTGGCGGTGTTGGGCCGAATGATGACAGAACTCTGTTGTGTGGCAGTCAATGTGGGATATGTGGAGAGAGAGGGAGATGAATGCCCCTTGGTTAGTGGTGCCGGGCGGCTGATGTACACCAGAGCTACCCGGGGTCAAGGACAGGGCTCCCCTCTCTGGAGAGATACCCAGCCCCGCCATGTCTGGACTGTGATTACATCTAGCCTGAGATCACCACCACTCCACTGTGCGGCAGAGCTCAGAGCCCACTCCTGGCGATGGGGTTAAGAGGGGGCCTCGCTTTTTTTATCCAGCGTTTCAAATGATTTGTGCAAATGTATTTTAGTGTGCTGAAATTAAGAATTCACAGTAAGACGCTTTCGGTAAAAGTCTGCTAAATGACCAAAGAGTGGTAGTATTTTCTAGCACATCTAGTAGAACGTGGCATTACCATCGCCAGGGGTAGGGGCTTGATTCCCTGTCTGACACAAATAGTAGAGCAAACCAACAGTAGTAGGGGAAAACATCATCAACTCCTACCGGGGCCATACATGTTAAGAATGCATGAGCTAACAATAATTAGCTGGCTAAATGAGCCACTATATATCTTCACCGGAAGAGTACTCACTGGACTTGAGGGCTGTGGAGTTCACCTCGATCTCCCCCCCTCGGATAGGCTGGAACACAGAGAGCTCTGATTGGTAGAGGTCTGGGCTGGGGGCGGGACTAGTGCCGGCCACACCCCTCTGCTGGGCCTCCTTCTCCTCATACACTGCCATTAGCTGGAAGGAGGGAGAACGATGTGTTACACTTCAAAATACTTACTCATGTTTAATATCTACGGTAAATTAAACACAAAATAATGAAGAGGAATAAAATGCAAGGGCAAGTTAGAGGGTAAAGCGGCAACGGTTTCTGGATTATGAGACAGAAAGGTAACTAAACTGTCCAAACGTCCTTGGTTTGATCAGCATTGTAAAAAGTCTAATCGGCAGGTTTTCATCTCTCTGCAGGCAAATAGCTAATTAAATTAAATGTAATTAACTGCGAATCAACGAAAGAATAAAATGCCAAAGCTAATTAGAGGTTAAGAGAAACATGTTCCTGGATTAGGAAGGATATATTTGTAAAATATTCCCCTACTGTGTGCAGGACAAAAAAAAAAATCAAGCTCCTGGCCGCTTCTTCCATCATACACCGATGCGAGGCCAAGCCTACGAAGTCCGCACAACCCCCAACCCAGCCCAGCTCAAGCTATTTACGCACCCAACAATGACACAGAGAGGCAGATAAAAGCGCGCAGGAGTGCATTTCGGGTTGAGGATACCCGCTTGCAAAACAAAAAAGGACATATTTCTTAAACTAAGAACACATCCTGAGCTTGCTCCACAGACAGAAG
Organism: Melanogrammus aeglefinus; assembly: GCA_900291075.1. Lineage (NCBI taxonomy): Eukaryota > Metazoa > Chordata > Actinopteri > Gadiformes > Gadidae > Melanogrammus > Melanogrammus aeglefinus. The sequence continues at coordinate 638,511 of OLKM01000030.1, read as the reverse complement.
GTCTGGTATTACAGGCCCCTAGATACTTGAACCCCTAGATCACCCTGCAGAAGGAAAAGTTTCTCGCACAACAAATTGGTTCTCTGTCCCTGGATTACCTTGCGGATGAGCACGCTATACAGGATGTCCAAGGAGCCCAGCATATCTGCGACAGTGTGTGTGTTCTGCTACCCTTCAACAGCTAGCTCCATTCGTGGCTCCCCCTCTCAGTGTGTGTGTGAATGGCGGGGTTAGCACTAGCGGCGTTATATCGTGGAATCCCGGTCTATTGACCATAGGACTGAGTCTGCGTTTAGCGTCATGTAGCACGCCGCTAGCATCTCACTGTTCTGGGGGCCTCCATGCCGGAGCTGAATGGATCCTGTGTGTGTGTGTGTGTGGTGCCTGTGTGTGCATGGATATGTACACAAGAAAGGGGAGTGTGCCAGTAGAGCTAGAGGTTTCCTGCCCCACACACACCCACCTGCACACATAGGCAGTGTGGATGTTGACTAGCTACTTATCAAAAAAAAACTGATTCAGACGCTATAACAATCTGCTAAGCTCACGTGCTCACACACAAACACATATACACACACACACACTCCTGTGCACATCAGGAATAATCTTTTTATTTTTGCTGTACAATGTCAGCAATGTTCGTGTCTCTGATCCCCTCTCTGTGTGGATTTGTAAAGCTGGTTCCAGTACAGAACTGCCTGTGTGATGATGCCGAGTTCCAGAACACTGTCCCCCCCCCATCTCCTCTCCTCTCTCACAACCCCCCACCACCACAATCCCCCCCTGCAACCTACACAAACCAACACCACAGATTGGGTCTCACTTTTTCACACACACACACACACACACACACACACACACACACACACACACACACACACACACACACACACACACACACACACACACACACACACACACACACACACACACACACACACACACACACACACACACAGCACACACACATCACACACACACTAGCACAAGCTCACACACACATACATGTTTCTTTTGCATGTCATACAATCACGTCAAAAACACATTTGTGCACAAGCATACATGCACACATATACAGATTGAATTTACACTGATTTTTCAGGGTGTGGTTATGACCATTTTGCTGTGTACCAGCAAAATTATAAACCATACACGTTGACGTACCACATGTATGCATGCAGGAACAACCTGCCACCAGACAATTCTGTAGGAATGCATTTACAGTGTATGTACATTGTGTACGCAGATAACAATGTGTATGTGTATGCATGACTCCATATGGGTCAAGTGTATGCATGTGCCTGTATACATGCATGTCTCTGTCTGTATATAAATCTATCAGACACCAGGGATAAAATGTGTAGGGATAAATGAACAGACTGGGAAGGATTCTGAAAATAGAAACAAAGAGCAGAGAAGGAGCTGTCATGTTTCCTGAATTACACACGAATACAACTACTGTAAAACAAGACTGATGACAAGGTCATGAGGGAGAGACAGGGAGAGACAGGGAGAGCGCGAGAGCACGAGAGCGAAATAGAGAGTGAGATGGAGAGAAAGGGAGAAAGAGAGAAAAAGTGACAGAGACAGAGAACGTGAAAAGAGAAGGAAAGGCTGACAGACGGACAGAGACAGAAATACCGACAGACATTTGGTATCATAACTATGCTCTGAAAAAAACAAAAGTACTGAATGTATGAATAAGCAAAACCAGTAGTCTTTTGTCATAACGAATATGTCAACACAAATCTGGTAAAATATTGAAATTTTTTATGCAGCTTGGTCAAACAGATAGGGCCCGCCACACTACCTGCTGTATTCTCTCTATGGACAATCGACATTCAGATTAGCTCATAATCCCTCTCATTTAAAAGGTTAAACGCTAAAGCTGGCTAGCCTGTCCCACAGCTCCAACCTCACACTATATCACCACCTCTCTCCTATCATTCTCTCTCTCTCTCTCTCTCTCTCTCTGATACTACCTCTCTCTGTCTACGTCTCTCATCACATCAATACAACATGGTCAATACAAGGTTTACACAGGTTAGCCGAGACAGGCTTTGGCTATACTCTTAGCAGTGTTTGTGTGTATGTGTGTGTGTGTGTGTGTGTGTGTGCGCGTGCGCGCACGTGTCTGTGTGCGTGTGTGAACTGTATGACTAATTGCGTTAGATGAAGGAGGACTGATAAATGGTTAATGTTTTACTTCCACATTGACAGTAAACCTACCTTTATGTGCAGATGGAAAACATTAAACAAAGGTTTCAGTAAACAGGATACAATATATCCACACACACACACGCATACACTTTTGACATGTTGCCATCTATGTTCAAAACAATCCTCTTACTAATCAGATCGATTAGGAGCAGAATGATTAGACTATATTGGATCAATAAAGCCAATCAGCCAAATGCATTTGCCTGCAGGTAGCTCACACACACACACAAACAACTTTTTAAATATGCTTAAGCTATCCATATAGAGCTTCGATTTCTACTCACAACCACTTACCATAGGAGATCTATGAAGTATGCGCATATGTGTGTGTGTGTGTGTGTGTGTCCCTGTGTGTGTGGTTGTGTGTGTGTTGACATCTTACACAGTCAGCATTACCCTCAGCAATGGCCATTCAATCACTCGCTCCTTGACGAGCATACTAAAAGTTAAAGACGCACACATACACACACTTGCAAGTACACACACACACACACACACACACACACACACACACACACACACACACATATATAGCCTCCACACGGCGATGTAATTTGTAAGTGACACCAATAATTTAGAACGGCTATAGTTTACAATGAGGGCCGGAAGGTTTAGTGGTCAGGGTGCATGGCTGCCAGCAGAAAGGCAATGGGCTTGATCCCCCTATTGTCTGCAGCTTACTCTCTAGGCATCTTTAAACAAGACGCCCTAACCCCTCCCTGTCCCTTAACGACATCGCTCGAAACTCACTGTTTAAGTCGGTTTGAATAAAAAAGGGACTCAAATTGCTATATGACTAAATAGTATTCAAGGGTTATAGCATTGTATAGTGTATGCAACTGTTGTCTTTTCTCCAGGTATTTCTATTCTTTGATGCTGATGTACTTTATATGTCTCTCTTCAATGGTTTATTTTAATATGTTTAGCATGCCCATTTGAAGCGTTCTGTGTGGGCTTTGTGTTCAAAGGGTGCTATTGACATAAACCCTTCTTGCCCGTCGTCCGTTCATTCTGCCCTGTTCCCCCTTTCCTGCACTCATCCGTAGTTTAATTTCCACCTTCTCTCATTTCATCAACTTTATCCCCCTCTCTCTCTGCCACTCTTAACACAGCTGGCTCAACCGGAGAGAGTGACACAAGAGAGAAAGAAAGGAGCGCAAGAAAGAGAAAGATTAATAGAGAGCAACGGTGGGCATATCTCTTAACTTTGTAATCCCACTGAAGGAAAAGAGTGGCGTGTATTTAAAGGATGAGGGGCACATGCAAAGATTAACACACAGACAGTACGCCGACACACACACACACACAGCCCCACCGGCCTGGAGACACACATAGCCTAACAGCACCACCTAGTTTAAAACCAGAGGAACTGCAGTCCGTCGGGATCTAGGATGCTGTTATGACGTCCTGCAGATAAACACACAGGTTATAATATCATAATATAGACTCAGGTTGTACTGTATAGCTCTGTTTCTTTCATTTCTGACCGCTGTTGAAGGCTCTGAAGTCTGTCTGACAGTAAGCTAGTCTAAGAACCTGGTCCCTCCCTCATTCGCTCTTCCTCTCTCCCCTCTCTCTCCCGCCCGCTCTCTGTCTTCCTGCCCCTCCTCTCCATGGTTTCTATTTTATTACCCTTCTGTCAGGTTTTCCTCTCTTCTCTTCCATTTTTGAAGTCTGCCTTCATCCACACCTCACCTTCGACCCCCTCCGTCTCATTCATCGTTCGCTCCATCCATCGATTCCTCCACCCCTCGCCCCCCCCCCACCCCTCCCTTCCTTCCCCCACACCCCCCCCCCCCCCACCCTCCCACTTCCCCCATGCCCTCCATTCTCAAGGCTCCTTCACGTTCTCCACAAACCAGCGTAAATCTCGCTGCTCCGCCACTTTGCCCCACCGGACACACTCAGCCAGGAACCAAGAGGCCATCGATTAACGCATGAATCTGATACTCTCTCAGACACCACTTCCACACCACAAACACCCAACACCACACACACCCCAACCCCATACATCACACACCACAAACCACACCATCTACCTCCCCCCCCCCCAGTGCTTTCACAGTGACTTCCCTGTCTCGGGTTGATGGAGAAAGCATCAGATGGAGGGATGATCAACAGATGTTTGGAGACAGAGAGAGAGACACAGACCATGAGGAAAAGGGCACGAGGGATGAGGACTGAGAAGGAAACAACCAAATAATGAAGGAAAGAAAAAAAGAAAGAAAGACCTAAAGAACGAAAGGTGGAAAGAGTAAGACTTCTCAATGAGGGTACATTCATTAAACATTGATTTATATTAGTTAATGCATTAATGAAGCATTATTATAGCACGTTAGCATGGGGGTTTGAGTTAGTTGTTTAGGGTTAACCCAAACCCTATTAAATAATATATACATTAATTCCTTAGTTAACATTAAAACCATTACCATTGTTAACCTGAACACCATTAGTAAACATGAACACCATTAGTAAAGACCTTAGTCGATGCTCATTAATGCATTCAATTCTAATTAATTGTTAATGAGTGTACTCTTTTCGTTATCGGAAGTGTTCCCAATTGACAGAAAGAACGGAAACTAATAAACAAACAAAGAGAGAGCCCAAAAAAACAAAGGAGTGAGAGAGAAAGAGCGAGGAAGACATCAAGTGCAGATAATGTCCTGCCCCAGCACTCCTCCTGGTGTGAGGCCCCCTTAAACACATTCATCACCAGCCACACGGCACCGGCAGCACACGCATCTACACAAAAACAGATGCAGCCAAAATATATACATTCCTCTCTGCCTCCCTCTCTTGACCGTGACCTATCTGTTGATGTCATCGATCGGTCGCCGTGGTAATCAATAACGCGGATGGCTTTGTCTCTGCACTGAGCATACGGATGAACAGAAATCACCTGCTCAGCAATTTAAAGAGTCTAGTGTGTGTGTGCGTGTGTGTGTGCGTGTGTGTACGCCCTCCATTGACCTCCAGTCACTTCCCCGATACATTGGATTATGATAAAGGGAGAGACACAGACATTAAGCCAGAGAGCAGGAGAGGAGAAGCAGGAGAGGGGACGGGAGGAAAAGATGAATAAAAGAACGAGATCCGCTACGGCAGAGCGAGAGGAAGAGAGGGAATTATATTAAAAGGAAAGTGGAGGAGGATGAAGATGAAGATGGAGAGATAAAAAGAGAAGGAGAAGTAGAGAAAGAGAGAGGATATAGTGCCTCAAAGACAAGGTCAGGGAAATGGAGATGTCAAAGAGAGAGAGGGAGAGCAAGAGAGCGAGAGAGAGAGAGCGACAGAGACAGAGAGAGAGAGAGTGAGAGTGAGAGAGAGAGAGCGAGGGAGCGAGATAGAGAGACAGAGAGAGACAGAGACAGAGAGAGAGAGAGACAGAGAGACAGAGACGGAGACGGAGACAGAGCCTGAGACAGAGAGAGAGAGAGACAGAGAGACAGAGACGGAGACGGAGACAGAGCCTGAGACAGAGAGAGAGCAGACACAGAGACAGAGACAGAGAAAGAGAGACACACACATACAGACAGAGACAGAGAGAGACAGAGAGAGACAGAGAGATACAGATAGGAAGATAGCTGACCAGGCAGCATTTTAAAGCAAACAGTGCAAGGAGGAAGAGAACTAGAGCATCTCCGGTGACTTTCTGAACTTCAGACAGACTCTACTAGTCTGTCGTTGAGCCAGAACAGAACCGGTCCTTCTGCTTCCACACTCATACAGATGGACCACACACACGTCACCCCATGTGCGTGTTGGTTTTTCATTGTGTTATCATAGTGTGTGTGTGTGTGTGTGTGTGTGTGTGTGTGTGTGTGTGTGTGTGTGTGTGTGTGTGTGTGTGTGTGTGTGTGTGTGTGTGTGTGTGTGTGTGTGTGTTTGTGCGTGTGTGCGGTCCCTGAGGACGGGTACGGACACAAACAGGCCATATGGACCATCGCCATGGAAACACAACATCACAGATGGACACGTGCTGTCCATCTGATGCTCCTGTGGCTTCACTCGCATCACACAGCAGAAGGAACTCTTTCAATTAGCACACTAATTATTAACTTTTGTAGCATTTTTCAACATTCGTCACACTGGTGAGACCCTGGTTAGGGCAATTACCCATTCTGATTGGCTGAAAGTGTACAAGGTGATGTCCAATATCACAAACCATGGCAAGTGGTGTCACATGACTTTTTGTAAACAAGACACAAAATGTAGATGGAAATAATAGTGAAATAGGGAGAGGGAGAGATAGAGAAAATTATATTTGAGAAAAAAGAAATCAAGACAGAGAGGGGGAGAGATTGCAGAGAAATAGAAGGATAAGGGACATAAAAAGAGACAAAAAGAGAACAAATATGAGCCATAGAGCAAGAGATGACTATATGAGGAGGAGGAAAAAGGAAAGGGGTGATAAAGATAGAGACATAAAAGAGGGGGGAAAGAAAAGTAGAAGGGACATTAAGATGGAGAATAAAAAGTAAGTGGGAAGGAGAGATTTATGTAAGAGATAAATACACGATAGAGAAAGAGAGAAAGAGAGAGAGAGAGAGAGAGAGAGAGAGAGAGAGAGAGAGAGAGAAGAGAGAGAGAGAGAGAGAGAGAGAGAGAGAGAGAGAGAGAGAGAGAAATAAGCAGAGAAGGAGATGTACAAGAGAGAAGAATACAAGAGAGAAATAAAAGTATGAGAGAGATACAATTATGGCAGGAAATAAAAAGGGTTTGAGAGAGAGAGAGGGGAGAGAAAAATAAAACATACATACATTAATAGGGCTATCGTCCCAAAAACTCAAAGCAAAAGTCAATGTTTTTAGGCTTCAAACAGACAGTACACGGTGGCAGACTATCTGACAACCGTGACTGATCAGAAACTGAGAAAGACATGAACTAGCTACAGACTCGAGAGCGATCCCAGCCTAGAGAGAACGGGCTGGGTCCACTCTGTCCAGAGGACCCGATGGAGCAGAGCTACATCTCCTGGTACCGTTTAGCATCTCAGAACACTTAAGGACCAAGTTCTTGTCCAAAAGAAAACGTGAATGCAAAGAATTCCATTTATTCTTTGAGGGTTAACCACACTGAAATGCAACATATTCATGGAGATTACGGTCAGTGCCTCAGAAGCTGCTAAATATGTCAATGTCACAGCAAACAGGCAGAACACATTAAGTTACACCAACTAACTTAATCCTCGTAATCCGCCTTTCTTTTTCCTCCAATTTTACATTGTTTTATTGAATCAGTTTTCTTAGTAATACCTTTATGTTGGATTTGGCAAGATAAGATTTCTAATGTTGCCATTCTAATAAAGCCAATTTGACAGAGAGAGAGAAGAGAGAGAGAGAGAGAGAGAGAGAGAGAGAGAGAGAGAGAGAGAGAGAGAGAGAGAGAGAGAGAGAGAGAGAGAGAGAGAGAGAGAGAGAGAGAGAGAGAGAGAGAGAGAGAGAGAGAGAGAGAGAGAGAGACAGAGAGAGAGAGAGAGAGACAGAGACAGAGACAGAGACAGAGACAGAGACAGATTTGTGATTAACAAATTGGACGACCGAGAGACGGACACACCCGGAGCTGGTTGTCCAGTGAGCCCTGTGTAGGCAAGCCCACGCAGGGGGACTCGTGCTGGGCAACCCCCGGGCCGCTGGTGGTGGTGGCGCTGGTGGGAGTAAAGGCTGCCGCTCTTATTTATGCACACTCATAAACCAGGAAGGAAACACTAACCATTCATCAAAGCCACATGCGCACACTGGCCACAAACACACAAACCACACACACTCATAAACACATTCATATATAACTCAGCAAACATACACAGAAGCCGCATGCACGCACACAAACCAAATGTGAAACTCACACACACACACACACACACACACACACACACACACACACACACACACACACACACACACACACACACACAGTTTAACAAGCATTGCTTCCTCTGTAGCACAAATACAAGCACACACATTCATCATCACTATACATCACTATATCTTTTCCTCTGCCCACCCTTTCAGGGACGGAAAGAGACAACATATTTATACAAGAGGATGCAGTAGCAATTGATGCAAAACATAGTATTGCTACTAGAGTATTCTGGTGAAGAGAAATGGTAATACTATCACTTGGAGGACGTCGACTCGCAGCACCAGTTCATTTTAGAAGTGAACGTAAAAGGAAAACCTCCACGATTGTGCCATCTCATTATTATTAATTTAAAAAGCCTTGACCTGTGCACGCTGAAGAAACCAGACCAAAGAGTACGAATTTACCATTACCTGGATTTGGATTAATAAATAGACATTTTTTGAATTCATATTATAATCGAGGGCATGGGAAGGCATTGTATTTGAGGCTCAGATTGGCGTAATGCATTTCTGTGTTTGAGGTTGGAAACGGGGTGTTAAAAACCGCGGTTGATCTTGAAACGTCCGCGGCTGTTTGCGCTGTATTTAAAGCGTATTCAGCGTTCACTCTTCAGCTCTCCCCCTGATTTCCACCTCTCTCATTCACCCTTTTATTTCCCCATCCCTTTCTTCCCTTTCATCCGCCTCAAGCCTATTCACACGCACCCTCCTCGCACAATGGCCGTCTGAGGGGCTTTAGAAGGAGGGATTTGCAGTCTGTCAGATGTGAATGATTAAGACACACACGCAGACACACACACACACACACACACACACACACACACACACACACACACACACACACACACACACACACACACACAGAAGTGTGTATGGTGGTTTGTTAAGGATTAGTGGTCAGTGTGTCTGCTGACAGTCCTAAACCAAGGTGTCTGTCTGTCTGTCTGTCTGTCTGTCTGTCTGTCTGTCTGTCTGTCTGTCTGTCTGTCTGTCTGTCTGTCTGTCTGTCTGTCTGTCTGTCTGTCTGTCTGTCTGTCTGTCTGTCTTGTCTGTCTGTCTGTCTGTCTGTTCTGTCTGTCTGTCTGTCTGTCTGTCTGTCTGTCTGTCTGTCTGTCTGTCTGTCTGTCTGTCTGTCTGTCTGTCTGTCTGTCTGTCTGTCTGTCTGTCTGTCTGTCTGTCTGTCTGCCTGTCTGTCTGTCTGTCTGTCTGTCTGTCTGTCTGTCTGTCTGTCTGTCTGTCTGTCTGTCTGTCTGTCTGTCTGTCTGTCTGTCTGTCTGTCTGTCTGTCTGTCTGTCTGTCTGTCTGTCTGTCTGTCTGTCTGTCTGTCTGTCTGTCTGTCTGTCTGTCTGTCTGTCTGTCTGTCTGTCTGTCTGTCTGTCTGTCTGTCTGTCTGTCTGTCTGTCTGTCTGTCTGTCTGTCTGTCTGTCTGTCTGTCTGTGTGTGTGTGTGTGTGTGTGTGTGTGTGTGTGTGTGTGTGTGTGTGTGTGTGTGTGTCACAGGTTACATGCGGCAGAAAGCAAGCATTATGCCTCAACACAAATATTTGACATGTTGTATAGACAGTATATTATTTGTTATGGCTCAGTTGTTCATAAATGTCCAGACTCCAAGTGACTTCACTTGAGAAGACACTGATTAAGATGTCATCACATAGAAAGAGAGCCCTGGAGCAATAGAGCGCGGAGAAAAATAGAAAGTGAGGGCGTTACAAAGCATTACAGAAACTGACATTGAGAGAGATGGCACAAAAAAGAGATACAGCAGCAGAGATGCATGCGGATTAACCATAATGGGTGTGTCATCGAAACAGTTAGCATTAATACACTTTCCATTCCAGCTGACCTGCTGCTTGACCCAGTGAGGCCTGTCTGGGGGGGGGGGGGGGGGAGGCCGTTGTCCGGGACACTAGTGGATTACAGCATCCACCCGCCCCTAATGGTGGGCCACTCTGGGGATTAGGGGGTTAATGGTTAAAAGGTTGTCTCCGCACCCCCGAAAGCTTATCGGGGGGCCGCAGGACTGGCGGAGAACAAGGAAACCAATCTCCGCCTCTCATCTGGACACTCCCAACCACCACTTCCTCCAAGCCCTGCTGCAGCGCTGGCGGACGGACTGGGAGATCATTATCTCCTGTTTAACCATGGATAAATAATCCCCTACACACTTCCCCAGCCAATCCATTAACCCACCAGAAGAACAGCAAACATCTGCCTCCCAGGTTACAAGAGATTGTTGTTTTTAAGATAACATGTAGAAGGTTTCATTGTTATAAACCATAACATTGAGCACGCCCATGTTCAGGGCATTGAGCCAGGCAAGGCCGTAAAACCCAGGGGCTTGAGTTTGACTTCCTCCCCACAAGAGGAGCCTGCTCGTCAGGGAGCAGAGGGGATCCTTGTCCCAGTGCGGAGGCCCTGGCAGCACAGCAGGCCACCTGGGTCTCTTTAAGAGCTGCCCTGGTGTGAGGGCCAAGCTGCCTGCTAACCAGGCAGGCTAACAGGGTCAGCTCCACCGGAGCCATCGATTGCAGCGTCTAATTAATGTGCCGTCAACTTTTGCATTTGGCTGGGAAACGCTGGCATCATAAGCAATGGAAGGGTGCTCCACTGCCCGCGTCCGATGGCTTCATCTGAGATTCTCCATGTTTTTTTTTATTTATCTTTTTAAATCGTTGCGTTTCAATTCTCCATGGCGATAACGTTTGATGATGTTGTGGGATTGAAGACCATTAAAGTCACATCTTTCCATAGCTGAGCCCCATGAAGCGCGCATTGCCGGCACACACACACAGGAGTCAAAATGGAGCTGTTTGCGTCGTGATGAGGTGGTGTAAGTGCAGCCCTGGTGTAACGGGGTCGTCGTGTGTGGAGGAGGGCTGGGCGGGCCTGGGTATCCCCTGGTGGTGCCGAATTAGGAGTGGAGGGCTGGATGGCCTAGATATGTCCCTGATTGGCTGTTTACTTCCATCTCCCCGTGTGAAGACGTGGAGCCCCCTTTAATCTGCTCATTAGTGATTGCAGATGCTCTGGTTATAGAGAGGAGGAACAGGGTGTGTGTGTGTGTGTGTGTGTGTGTGTGTGTGTGTGTGTGTGTGTGTGTGTGTGTGTGTGTGTGTGTGTGTGTGTGTGTGTGTGTGTGTGTGTGTGTGTGTGTGTGTGTGTGTGTGTGTGTGTGTGTGTGTCTGTCTCTCGCTCTGTGCGTGTCTGTGCGCGCGAGGTTGTTGTTGCATTCGGGGCAAACGCCATCATAAAGATTTCCCACATTCCCAGCATGCATGAAAATAAACGCCAATTCAAAAAGGCCCACAATCATGCAAAAAGGAAGATGTTTCGACAAATGAAATCAATCTCCCACCTCATGGCATTCAACTGCACCGTTTGGGCCGCAGGGAGATTTGTAAATACAGCTTACTTATCAAGATCCAAAACCGGTCGGACGGCATGTCGTCACCAGTGGTGGAGCTCAACGTCAACGCTGGTGTCAGAGGTTCCCCGGCTCCTAAGGCCTGAGAAGGCTCGAGAATTCCTCCCTGCTTCGCCGTGACACTGCACCACTGAAGGGTGAAGGCTAACCATCTGCCATTTACTCCCATTCCTCACTCGTCTTCTCATTGACTCCGCAGGCGAAAAAGAACAAAAAACATGTTTGTTGCGATCCCTGGTTCCAAAACCGGTCCCGCTCCGCTCCTGGGGTTCCCGAGGCACACGGGATGATCTATTGGAGTGTGCTCCGTGCTTTTAGGCAACGCTTGATGATGGCTCCATGGGGGGTTCTCCTCTATCTTCCCTGACCTTTCAGCTCATTATTTCCAACAGAATGAGTGTTCTCCATGCTTTGGGCACTCTTGTTTATTTTTAAACACTGAGAAACTGGAGAACAGCGGGTTAGAAGTTCAACTTCTTAAATCTGCACCGCAATGGTAATTCATGCAGAAAAACAACTGTTTTTTTGGCATATATATATATATATATATATATATATATTAATTGTCTTTTCCAACAGATATTATGCATTCAACCACTCGACAAAAGCATAGCAAAACAGAGAATCTTGCTTGATTTATTAAACAGGGCATTAACTACTGTTCAGTATAGGCGGCGGATAAGATCCCCACATGGGCGGGGTCATCACCGTTAACACACCTTCACTTCCACTCAGTCACACATTCGCTCTCTTCTGTAGCCTCTGCCTCATCAAGGAGAAGCACAGATTATTACAGGGATACCAGTGTGTGTGTGTGTGTGTGTGTGTGTGTGTGTGTGTGTGTGTGTGTGTGTGTGTGTGTGTGTGTGTGTGTGTGTGTGTGTGTGTGTGTGTGTAGGGGTTGGGTAATTAAGAGAAGCTGTTACCATCACTCACACACCGGGGACAGGCTTTTGAGTTTTAGAACACACCCACCGCCCAGCACATTACTTATTGTCAAAGGATGTACAGTAAATCTCTCCACTGCACTGTGTGTGTGTGTGTGTGTGTGTGTGTGTGTGTGTGTGTGTGTGTGTGTGTGTGTGTGTGTGTGTGTGTGTGTGTGTGTGTGTGTGTGTGTGTGTGTGTGTGTGTCTCATTAATAAAAGGCACGAATGGAAACACAGCATTTATCAATTACTTTCTCAGACACTGATCTCCCAAACACACACACAGACACACACACACACACCCACACACAGTGGCTGACATGAGTGGCTGACATGAGTGGTGGTGCCCCCAACAGTTCCATAATGGAGGAGGTGAACCCTGGGGCTTAAGGCCCACTCCCCTGGTTGAAGACATGGGTCCTCCCAGCTGACAAACCCCTTTACTCCTCACTCCACCAATCGGATAACCACCCCCTGTGTGTTGTGTGTTTCAACAGCACAACAGCAACAGTGCTTAACACACTGCCAAGAGACGGATGCCTTCCAACACATCACAATTTCGCTCATTCAGTTAGCAGACGCTTATACCCAAAGTGACTCACAAGTCACCCGTAAAATGGGCTCATCGTGCAAAACCCCAGCAGATACAAGTGCTGTGTAGTTATATTTACTGAATTTATTTGTGAATATGCATATTTTTCTCTACGGCAAATCAGCGAGGCATTTAGCCGGCCCGTGGAGTTTCCCCAGACATCTTAACTTCCACATATCAGCGTGACACCAGGGAATCTCCTCTCCTCAGCACATGAGGGGGTGGGAGCCGAGGGGCTGTGTGGCATGCACTTGAATGCACTCATGTCTGCACTTGCTTGTGCCATGCACTTAATGTCTGTCAGTGCGCTATAATTGTATGTATTTTAAATGGGCGGCCTTCATGTCCCAAGACAGACTTCATCTTGTACCTTGAATCTTGAATGAAGCGTAGCTTGCCCCTAGCTATATGTAGAGGAGCAGGTGTAGATCTCTCAGGTGAAATGCTAATTAGCTCCTGGCACTGAGCGCCAGTGAGCTTCCCAGGCTTAACCCGGGGCTCACCTCAGCTAATGTGCCATGTCAGATATGCCAGCGTGGGTCATATCCACCTCCGTCTTCCACCTTTGTGATCAAATCCCTTCCATTAGCCTCAGTGCTAACTGAGACACTTTAAAGAGAGACGGGAGGGTTTTTCTGGCATGGCATGCTACTTTATGTATGCTTATACATATATAGGTTTTAGTGGGCCCTAATACAGTATTTGAAGACGTTCAAGAAATTCAGCCTCGGTGCAGAATTACAGCCACCACGAGCCAGTCCCACGATGAGCATTCCACAAACGCGCCGTTTTTTTTAGAGGTGGGTCAAGGTGGAGGGTGGGGGTGTGGCCCTGAGCAGCTTAAGGCCACGGTACCATGCGGTACGGTGGATGGCACAGCTTTTAGCCGTGTTCTGTATATATTCTAGAACACTCTGGGTGCCCCGGCGGGAGTCCTGGAGCTCTTTATCTAAATAATATCATATTATACACATTTACATTTACATTTAGGGCATTTGAGCAGACGCTTTTATCCAACGCGACTTACATCGTTTAAGATAGATATCTGTATCATATAATATATATTATCACGGCCAAAAGCTGTGTGCGCCTCCAGACGATATTATGAATCTCGAACGACTGCGTCGGGTTCTAAGACGTCTCTGGTTCTTCCACTTCCACGTCAATCTGAAGTAGACTGGACCGTGACATGGAGGATTGTGGCCCGTGTTTACAGCGATTGTCTCCCGCAGGAGCTTCGCTGCCCGCTGCCGAGGCACCCACTACGAGTCTCGTTGTGGAAATACCAGAGACGTCAGAGAACCCGACGTGTTATGCGCCATAACACCAACGGCAGAACGGTTATCAAAATAACAAAGAAGTGAACAACAGTCGTAGCTCATTGTCTCAATGGCGGGCCAAATTTTCTGGGTGGGCCAAGCAGAGGAGGGGAGGTACCCTGGCCCCTTACAAGGACATATGGGGCCAAATTCGAAATCGGAGTGTCTGAGCTTTCATTTTTCAAAGGCGGAGCAGGAAACCTAGTGCTCGTTTGACACCTAACGACCATTTCTAGCTACTGGGGGACAAATGGCAGGCTAGGGGAACTCATATTAATGTTAGAAAACCTCAGCAGGAGAGGCAAATGGGTTTGTTTCTCTGGGTTTCCTGGCAGGGTTCTCTAAGAAAATCCGGTGATCTCTTCATCCACACATGAATGGTTGATCATTCTTACCTCCGGGATCGTTTTAAATGATTAGGCCCTACATTTTGACGTTTCCAAAATGCTGAGTTTCTACACACAGCTTTGATAGGTGAAGTTCAAAAGTAATCTCTTTTTTTACACATTGTCGAGGCAATTACCGCACCTTGATAGAAATTTCCAACAAGCATCTATAAACAGTTCCAGAGGTTGTGTTGAATTGGTTGAATTTCCACAACCACATTGTCTGTTTATATTAATTTAGTCCATTCAATTGAGTCCTCTGAAATCAACGACCGCACCACTACAGCGCAACAACGGATCTATAAGTGGTTCCACATCTAGATCTATAGGCACAAGACGTGATGAAGGCGGAGACGGGAAGACCACCCGAGGCCCCGATTACCCCATCAGACAGCCCAGCTCTGACACGCCAACACACAGCACCGCGTCCAGAGCACTCATTAAGATCACTCATCAGCCAGATGAATCCATGAGCAGAGACACTTCATAACCATAACATTTAGTCAAACGCCCACAGACCCCCAACCTGCCCTGCTAGGGGGGGGGGGGGGGGGGGGAGGGGTCCACTCCGTTAAATGGGCCCCAGGTGGTGAATAGTGATTGGTTAATTGAGAGCCGGGACCTTGTAAAGACCCGTGGGCACCCTCCCTCAACCCCCATGGGTTTATCACCATGGTGACAAATTAACCCTGTATATTCCACCTCTTCTCAATCACTCTCTTGCTTTCAGTTTAATCACCGAAACCACCCCCCTACCACCACCTCGTACCAGCGCTGTCCGTCTATTAAACTCTCTCCCCCGCTCCTGTGGCTGGGCCCAGCAGGTTCCTCTGTACTGATGGTAGTCTAAATAACCTGGGTCCGCTTTCACCCGCCTGTCTCCACTGGTTTCTATTAGCCGTTGGGTCCATTAGCTAGCCCTACGCAGTCCTGCCGTTTATTCATTGCAACCTATTTCCCCTCTATCTCTTATGTTCTCTCCCGCTCCTCACCTATCTCACTCTCTCTTTCCTATTTTATTTCATATTACCTCCTTTTTCACTTTCAGGAGCTTAATGTTCTAATTTCTCTCTCTCTCTCTCTCTCTCTCTCTCTCTCTCTCTCTCTCTCCTCTCTCTCTCTCTCTCTCCCTTCTCTCTCTCGTCCTCTTCTCTCTCTCTCTCTCTCTCTCTCTCTCTCTCTCTCTCTCTCTCTCTCTCTCTCTCTCTCTCTCTCTCTCTCTCTCTCTCTCTCTCTCTCTCTCTCTCTCCCTCCCTCCCTCCCTCCCTGGCAGGGGGTCAATGTATGTCCCTGCACTGGTGTGGGACTGATGTGCCCACGCAGGAACTCACAAACACACCCCGACAGAGGAGTGTGTGCACAAACAAGTGCGAGCACATGTACACACAACGGCCATAAGTAAGTGCACACTTGCACACTGAGACACTGAGTGAGATTACCGGGAGAAATAGGTGTGACCTGAGGATGATTGGAATCATTAGAGAGGGAGAGAGAGAGAGGAGGGGTAGGGAGGAGGGGGGCAGAGAGAGGTGAGAGGAGAAAAAGGATAAGGAATTGATGAATGAAAAACAAAAGAGGGAAATTATAATATTCGTGTTTCCATAGTTCAATCTGCAAAGCTCTTGTCTTGTCTAGTATTCAATGGAATTACAAAGCTTATGTACATCCACACTAATTGGCACATATTGTCTATCAAATTGGTTTGTTATCATAGTTTACTGTAACTAAAAATGTTATTTATGTTTTTGGCACATAGATACACACATACACACACACAGAGAGACACACACACACAATGCCTAGTTATGTTAGAAAAGGGGTCCAGTCTGCCGGGCCCGCCAAGGGTTCAACCACTTACCATTAACCTTGGCAGTGGTATACCAACAGTCCCATTCTGCTATGGACGAGCACCCTTTAATGTGTACGGTGCCTCCAGACGTACACCACTATGAGTGATTTCCTCTAGGGCAGCGTTTAAGAACACTTATTGTGCAAGCATCTGTATGTCCTCCACATCACAGTATGTCTTATTAGATTATTGGCTTCTGGAGCAGAGAACAAAGAGAGGAGAGAAGGTCAAGGGGGAGGAGGAGGAGGAGGAGGAGGAGGAGGAGGAGGAGGAGGAGGAGGAGGAGGAGGAGGAGGAGGAGGAGGAGGAGGAGGAGGAGGAGGAAACAGGGTCCAGGGGAGAGGAAGGAGAGAGGAGGAGATAGGAACCAGGGAAGAGAATGGGAGAGAGGAGCAGACGGGATCCAGGGAAGTGGAAGGACAGAAGAGGAGAAGATACGAACCAGGGAAGAGAAAGGAAAAAAAAAAAACGGTACAGCGGAAAAGGAGGGAGAGAGGGGAGAGAGGGGGAAAGGGGGAGGGAGAAACAAATGGTCCAGAGAGAAGGCCGGGCAAAGAGGTCCAGGGAAACGGAGGGATGAAGAAGGAGATAATTGAAGGTGAGGGGAGAGCGTTACTGGGGGGTTCATTAAGGGAGGATGTCCATGTTCCCTACTTTCACCCTGTCATGAAGCCTCACCCTCTCTAAGCGACACGGGGATAATGATACACAGACCTCCAGCCGACGACCTTTAAGGAAGATCACCGCTCCAACTGTTGAGGCGAATCTACAGTCTCCAGGGCCATTACGGCCTGAAAGAAATAATCCTGCCATGATTCATGGTGATGAATCAAGACAGATATGAGAATCACCCAGAAAGGCTTTATTTAAATAAAAAGCACTTAGTGTGATTCCCCATAGGTTACTTAGCATAACTGTTTTCATTAGAATATAATACGCATATCTTACAATATATTGTAACGTGATTATATTATATACTGTGGGATATGTTATGTATCTTATTTGATATAGTGTGTCCTATACTATATTGACATAAGGAATCATATATTGTTTGATATGTGATAGATTGCAAAAAACTATATAGTGTCTTGCAACCGTATATTTATTATAAACTCTTTCACATATCCATAATGAAGAAAAGATATTGTCAATGAAAATATATAACATTATTTTATACAGAAAAAAAATGGAAGATATGTTAACAGTCATTGAGTTTGCATGCAATTACACTACATGTCCCCCCTCAACTAATAAAGCTTCCACATATTACCAGTTATAAGGGGATACAAGTAACTGCAGGAGACATCTCCTAGGCAACGAATACGTGAATGAACTTGGGTTACAATCATGGACTTTAAAAAGCATAGATGCACGGTGGGCGAGATCACCCACCGTTTTACCCCCGACCTTGAGGAAGCTGTCGATTGGCCTTGCATGGACAGTGGCCTTTTCTGAAGGGTTTGCAACCAGAGGCGGAAATAATCAATACTTGGTATATTGAGGGCGGGAGACTTACGCCCAAAGCCATTCATATTTCATCCTTAACAACATCTCAATTAAATAAAAAATTTAAAACGGGATCTCGCAAAATACTTAACATGGGTAAGATCGATCTAGCCTCTCAGATCCGAAATCAAACAAAGGAAACATTTGTTGGCTTTGTATTAAAATAATGTAACGGGGGACTGGAGGAACTACACGTTAGTGGTTTCTGACAGGACTTCACACACACGGCAGCAGCTTGAATAAAAGACAAAGTGCTAATGATGGATGGGACCACCTTAATGAACCGTAGAGCATCCACCGCTAGCATACAGCGATACTGCTGCCCCACGGCCACACGCACACTGCAGATGGTGTGTGATTAAGAGGGTGTGGATGATAAAATCTGTTCTCCATTATGTCGACATCCTCCGTTATTCCCCCTTAGTGCACCTGAAGAGACCGTGTGGGTCTCTGTGTGAGAGTGTGTGTGTGTGTGTGTGTGTGTGTGTGTGTGTGTGTGTGTGTGTGTGTGTGTGTGTGTGTGTGTGTGTGTGTGTGTGTGTGTGTGTGTGTGTGTGTGTGTGTGTGTGTGTGTGTGTGTGTGTGTGTGTGTGACTTTTTGGACTAGATGTCTAAACCAAAGCTTGCTTCCTTCATGCACAAATCATAAAGGATTGAAACAGAAAGCTTAGAACCCAAAGATGAGGGTCTTAGTTCTATTATTACATTTATGCTGTAGTGTCTGTTTGTCAGGTACAACGGCCAATGAAAATCAGACTAATGGGACTTTATAGACCAATTAAACTTGTTCTACATGAATCAATCCATGGAACATTACCAACTGTGTATGTGAGTGATTCATGTTAAACATCTTGCAGTAACATATGGTCATGAAAAGTTATGTTTTCTTTGTGAATTTGGATTTTGTGTGTGTGTGTGTGTGTGTGCTATGCGTGTGTGCGTGTGCGTGCTTGAGTGTGAGAGTTGAGTACGTGAGTGAGTGAGCATGGATATAAGTGTATAAATGGATAGTGTCAGAGATACAGTGATGGATTATTACAGTCATTACACACACCTCATAACTACACACACACACACACACACACACACACACACACACACACACACACACACACACACACACACACACACACACACACACACACACACACACACACACACACACACACACACACCAGGATCACAAACCCCATTTACACTGCACATTGTCCAACACACGACACACAATGTCGAAACAGCAGTAGTAATTGTATCTTTGATAATCTTTAATAATGCAGCACCACTCACAACATAAAATCACACATGAGAGCAAGCACACACACACACACACACTCACACACACACAAAACCACCTTAAGGCAATTCTTTTGTGGGCTGAAATGAATCTCAATATAATGTCAAACAAAGGTGCACACACACGCACACACACACACACACACACCTTAAATATTGCAACACACACACGCAGGCTACAGAGGATAGGTGCCTCTTCAGCTTTAATAAATGGTATGTTGACTATCCATGTTGACTGATATGTCGTGCCGTAAATTTCCAGCGGAGAGCCATAAACTCTGGACTTATGATTCATAATTTAGCTAATAGCGGGGTTTTCAGCTGCATGCGTGATGGACACATAAAGGCTTTATGGCTTTCCCGCCCTTCCGTCTCAAGGGCACCCGCTGCCGTTTAACATATAAAAACCTCCAGTACGCAACACACACACAGACACACACAAACACACAAGGTCACGGGTACACATACACACACACATACACACTCACAAACACATTGAGTTAATGTACAGTGCTTGAAAAGTACAAAGAGATGAAACTACATTTTATGAACCTTGACAAGCGTTCCACTGTGCATGCGGGACATTACCAAGAGACATTACAGAGGAGAGAGCATGGCCAGCTCCCCTGCACGCCCCCTCTCCTCTCTGCTGCCGGCTAATGTGCTTCATGTTTAGCTGCAGGTTATTGGAAAAAACGGCTAACCCTCCCATTCAGTTCAGGAAATAAAACACCCGACCTTGTATTCAGCTGATAGAGGACACAGGGACGGGGAGAGTAGTCGGTGTGTATATTAAGTACGTCTGTCCCTACTCCACTACTTTAGAATAATTGAACATAGCAGCCAACTGTATATACAATAAACCATACATGTTTTGAAATGATTTGATTATATTGTTACTTTCTTCCCAATAGTTTTTTTTTCTCCTAATATTTAAAATTGATTTCATGTTATGCTGCTGGGACCACCAAATTTCCCCTCTGGGATGAATGAAGCACCATCCATTTACTCTAAGTGTTCTACTACTAAAGAAAAAATTGAAGGGCATTGCCATGTTTCTGTTTGTTTCTGTTGAGAACAGGTACGTAATCAAGCATTGAAGTCCAAATGTCTGCCCCTACACTAAATGCAGGATGGTGCCATTGAGCAGTGGGGGGGGTTGTAACTTTTGTTCTGTACTTTTGTTTGCAATGCGTGTGTGATGGTAAAATATGTTGTTCCCATAAACTGGGGTCCGGAGCTATAAGAAACAGTGTTCCGACTAAACTATGTGTCAAGTCATGACAAGTTGTCATCCAGCATTATGTTTCTCTTTTCTTCATTCTGGTGCCTGGGAACTACTGCTATAGAGAACATTAAAGTGCAACAACGTTCCTAACACTCCACGATTTAATGTTTGCAGAGAACATTTTTCGAGGACGAGGCTTAAATTGTGAATACCATATCAAATTCAAAACAGCATAATCCTCAACGCGGACGGCTGCCAAGGACAAACGCACAGAAACTTAATAGGTTGGATCTTCATTCACAATATCAGAAACACAGACTGTTCTTCCAGAATCCAACACATAGACATGCAAACACTATCTATTTTAAAAACAAAAACACTGGCAGAAGCAGTAGTAGACACACATTACCACACACACACACACACACACACACACACACACACACACACACACACACACACACACACACACACACACACACACACACACACACACACACACACACACACACACACACACACACACACACACACGACTTGATGCAATAGCTTTGGTTGCTTGTTCAGTGGAAGGTCAATATTATCCCTGGCTCTTATCTGCTCAGTAAGGAGAACCCAGGGTTCAGAGGGGAAGAGGTCCCAGCTGGTGGAACAGTCGCAGAGTACGAGCGTGAACACATCAGTGTTTATGTGCGACAGTGGACAAGATGGGGCCAGGGGAGCATAAAGCATTGATCTCGCTGAAGCCAAGGATTAGTGGTTGAGAATTGTATTCTTACATTACAGTGCGTATCCACTACGTACTTGCTGATCTGATGCCGTAACCTCCCTTTTGCCATGGATGGACGTCAATGTTATATTTACTTTAAATTTTTGTATGACAGATGAATGAACTACTGTGGATGTCTTTCTTGGTTAAAGCTAACTACAGTACAAAACAAGATTATGCTGTAAAACTTGTTTTTTATCAAAGTGAACCAAGCAGGCCTCGGCACCCCTTTGGCAGAGCAACTCTGGACTTTCCAGTTTTCCCTCTTGGAAAACACTCCCATTGTCATTTTAGGTTTAGATGCAGATGTTTCACGTGCGCAACAGGAAGAAGGCGCCACGCCCTGTTCTGCTTCTCTCTAGGCTTCAACAATTCCACTAGTCTGGGAGCCAGAGGAATATGCAAGCTCATGTTTTATTTACTCTAGTGTCTTCACCAGTGTCTGACAGATTTCCAGCAGACCTGCCCCGGATCGGGTCAGGTCAAGTCACAAGGGCATTTAAAAAAAGAAAGAAAGAAATGGTTGCGGTGAATGTGTCACAAGCCCAGAGTGATTTTTGTCTGCGCCCGCCATAGTTGCGTCAGTTGTTAGCGCCCCTTGAAAATACAAAATTAACAGATAGCTTCAAGACTAATACACATTTGCTAATTGCTCCAGTGATGTCAAGCAAAAATTCGGCAGACCAGTGCGCCCCACGTTTACAGCCTGCAAAAGCTTTCCGTGATCCGTACCTCAGCGAGTACCACGAAAACAGGCATGTTCAACACAAAAAGCTTCAGCTTATCTCAGAGGTTTCCATGGGAGGCTCTATCTATTATTTTTATGTAAGAGGATGTAACGGGCGGGAAACATTAGGTACTGTTGAGGTTTCCTGTCCGTGCTCTTGACCTGGTCAGGTCCCACGAGAATAGGAAATCACGTTTGCGTGCGTGTGTGTGTATGTGTGTATGTGTGTGTGTGTGATTCTTCGCCTGAAGAGCCACGTAATAAAAGTGAATAAGATCATGTTTTGGATAAGACAGTTAAAGATAAGAATGCTACAGAAAAGATGACAATACATAATTTCATTCTTACCATCTGTTTGTAGCTGCCGTTTTTTAAATTGTTAATTTAACCAAGTCAGGAAACATTTCTTACAAATGTAAAATTGACAATTGTACATCGAGTTTTTACTATTAGACTCATGTCCATTTAAAAGACATACAATACAAAAAAATAGACAACACACACATAAATAAGAATCAAAACATTCCGACCACTTATAAAAGCCACTTATAGCAATGTCTCCAAAGGTATGACTGGTAGCGTAATGCGTTATAACTTGGGTTTGACAGCAAAATTATAATTAAATTTTTTGAGTCATTCAAGCGACTGATAAATCTGTACATGAGGTTCCTTAATAAAGCTTGTAAGGCGTTAACTCCAGCATTCACAAATAGCTCACTTGCACTGCTCCACCTTGGTTTTTTGAGTAAGATTCTAAAACAATCATCGAAGCAACCTGTAGTGTGTGCTTACCTGATGTTACCCCAAAAGGGGGCAGTATACAGGGGAGTGCAATATGCTCTAAAGAGACATATTTTTAGATGATCAGAGCACATGTGAAATTTTCTTGCCAACATATTCGCTTGGCCGTATAATGTACGACACTGTCTGAAAATGTCGTCATCGTCACGCATTTGATCGGTTATAAAGTGCCCTAGGTATTTGGCTTTATAACTAACACAAAGCTCTTCCCCAGAAAGAAAAAATTGTGGAAAGAGGAGGTCCTTATCTCCCTTCAACCTACATATTATCACCCTGCTCTTATTTGAATTGTATTGCACATCATGTCTGACACCATATTCTGTACACACATTTAACAATTTTAGTAGTGCCCTACCAATACCTGTGAAATCAAATACATTCCCTGGACAATCATCCGCAGCAATGACTGATGATCGGAGAACTCTTAATGTGAAAGATATATTTTATGTTTTTGTACGATGAAGGAAGCAACTGGAATTTATTTTGTAGGACGTAGGACATCAATTAAAGGAAAACAACACTTTCCCTGTGATTTGGAGTTGTTTTGGGTCTCTGGTGCTCCAACACGCATTCCAAACTTTGAAAAAGTCTGTACATGATTTTTTGATTGCATTCCTAAAAGTACCCCGCCTACAGTTATATATATTACCTCCCACTTCCCCACTCCCCTCCAATCAGAGCATGGCTAAGATTTTGTGGACCAGCGGACGAGCCGCTCCGGCGGGGGGAACTCGGCAGCAGCTCAGCTCCGGGAGTACAATCCCTTTCTCTGCCGGACTGCCTCCCCCCACCAGAGCTGCCGGGCGGCCGTCGATGCTTTGGCGGCAGTCTGGAGGAGGAGACATGGAGGAGAAAGAGATTGAACTCTCGGAGCTGAGCTGCCGGACTACCGCTCGAACTACCCCCGCCAGACTTTCCAGCTCCCGGAGGACACCCGCCGGAGCAGCCGGAAAGCTTCGGCAGCAGTTCAGCTCCCGGAGTACACCGCCGGAGCTGCCAGACTGCCGCCGCCGAAGGCCAAACGGCTTCGATGGCAGCAGTCCGGAAGCTCAAGTGGTTGCGTCGAAGCTTCGGCTGCAGTCCGGCAGCTCTGGCACGGGGGGCTCGGCGGCAGCCGGCAGCTCAGCTCCCGGAGTACAAACCCTGTCTCCTTCATGTCGCAGTTCACAGACTTCAGAGAGTCAAGGCCGTACCAGAGACGTCAGACGCAGTCTTTATGATTCATAATATCATCCGAGACGAACATAGCTCTTGCCATGATATTAGAGTATTATATACTGTAAATACCCATATATAATATTATTATTTTTATATTATATTATATAGATATAGAGCACCAGTAGTCCGCAAACGGCAACAATCCCTCACCTCCATGCTGTGGTTCAGTCTGACAGCTCATTGGTCAATGGGCAGCAGCTCATTTGCATTAAAGCTACAGACAACAGAAACAGCGCATTCTGAAGGGACTGAAACACAGGGGAATAGCGGTAGGCGAGATTTTTCTCCTAAAAGCTATATCCAGCAAACAGCTACAAAAACATGTTTTCTCGAACCCAAATACTATGTTTACTTGTTGTGAAAACGCCATAATATGTCTCCTTTAAAAAAACAGGTGGAGGTCATTTTATCTTCTGGCAAGCAATACACCATCCCCCTCTCCACACTCACACAATTATAGAGGTTATGAACACAACAAAAGGATGTTAATTATGAATAAACAGTAGGTTTTAATGATAGACTTTATGTTTTGTAAATTCGGTTGACACCATGATACTTGGAAAGTCTGTGTATTTCATTTAAACAGTGTTTATTGTTCAGCTGGCCTCAATCAATTATGCACGCATTCATACAAAACCACCAACAGTGATACAGCTTAATGTGTGTGTGTGTGTGTGTGTGTGTGTGTGTGTGTGTGTGTGTGTGTGTGTGTGTGTGTGTGTGTGTGTGTGTGTGTGTGTGTGTGTGTGTGTGTGTGTGTGTGTGTGTGTGTGTGTGTGTGTGAGAGAGAGATGCCTCTCGGTGGAAGTTTTTTGTTTTTTTTCTCCATGATGTGGAATTATTTTTGGAACACACAAACACAAAATAACATTCAATGAATCTGGTCACAATTGTCCCTATTATCTTGTCAAACCGGAATGAAACAAGAATAACTTTAAAAGAATTAATAACCCTGTTGCATCATCTTAATACGCACAGACCACTGATTTAAGTCATTCTGTCACCTTAATATTTGTGTCTGCATGTTCGTGTGCGTGGGTGTGTGCCTGTGTGTGCGACTGAGTGTGTGTGTGATCGCGTCAGTGCAAGTGTGTGCACTGCACAGGCGTAATGTACATGTCATTTTGGATGAAAGCAGTGGAGGAGAATTACAGGGAATTGTGGGTAATTACCCTTCCATCAGCTTCATAATTGCTTCACTCTGATTGGCTGGTCCTTTGTTCCTGAAACTGACAGCTTCGGGGCAAGCACGGGAGAGAGTGAGAGAAGAAAATGAGCGGGCGAATTAGAGTGAGGAAAGGCCATGCACAGGGTGATGATAAAGTAGGGCGAGAGAGAAAGAAAGATGAAAACAATGAAGAGGAAGAGAGAGCAAGTGAGCGAGAGAGTCAGAGTGGTTGTAAGTGGGCAAAATGAAAACAGAGGGAGAAGTAATATTGCTTTTGTTCACCTGTACAACAAAAATGCCAAACTCAGAAAAACCGTGGGACAAAAATTGGAGCCATCTTCATTTCTCAGCAGTGCTCATTTAACTTCCCAGGCAGCGATCTGCACTAGCGCTATAGAAGTAATCAGGCAGACAGTGTGACAGGCCAAGTGAAGCCGGCAGAACTACTGCCTACACATCTCTTAGCCCAGCTTCATGATAATGGAGCAAGCTCCCGGTCAGTACAATGCGGTCCATAGTGTAAATAGGACACTTTGCTGGACTCCATTGCTGCATCCATCCGGACAGAAAACTCCTTTGTTATTCCGATCTCCTGTTGTTCCCATCTCTTCCGAGTGTCCATCTCTTCCGAGTGTCCCCATTATGTAAATGAGGCCTTGCAAGATTGTCGCGATCACCTTCTACTTCTCTCTGCAGATCAGTCCGGCCTCGATCCCACTTTTCCAAACTTGTAAAAGTGGGAGGACCAATCAGAGCTCGGGGGCGGGAGTTTCAGTTCATGAAGGAACAGGAGCGCAAAGTAAAGAAACAACGGTTAAGTCTAGCGATCTGCAGATCAATCAAAACAAAATTGATTGGATAACGATGTGTGATGCTGAGATATCTGCACAGAAATGTGCCTTATACCACAGGAGAATATGTTTCTGCTTTATTTGGAACCGGATTCGACGAGAGTGAACTGAGCACAAGCACCACTCTTGGTAACCCCTTTACCTAAGTAAGGCCGCGCCCATATTTGGAAATCCGTGGCTGCCCAGTCAAGACCAGACTGATATTCAACACGAAACGCGAACTATAATATCTGGATAGTTTCACAATGCTATGTAGCATGGGCGAGCGGTCATAATAAGCTATAAATGCAGTGCATGCCCAAGCCCTTCAATAAAAATAATTGAAAATTATAAATCTGGCAGGTGTGTTCAATTAATACAATACCTTAGTTTTAACTGTTTTGGTCTTAAATCCGGTGTCCTAATCTGTACCGCGTTTCGCTTGTCAGCAGAACAGCTGGAAAGCTGACAGCTTTGTTTCGCGTTCATGACGCACTGTGACACCGACTAGTTACAGTTGCTAAAGGCCGTGTTTACTGTAGATGAGCGTTTTGAATGGCAAAAAAGCTGTCAGTGAAGCAGCTTATCTGCCAACGCGCATGCGCAAAAATAGTAGCGCCGTAGCGCCGCAGAGAAATCTGCGGCGCTACTAGCCTAGTTCGTTTTAAAAACACACCGGCAGCAGCGCCTACTGATCTGAGACGTGTCAGTGAGTTACTGTAAATGCTGTGCGGAAAACCAGCTGTGGTCTGTGATTGAGGTGCAGACGGGTGAGTTTGGAGCTGACGAGAGGATCGCGCTGACGACCGCTTTGTTACATTTTTCTCATTGAAAAACTATACAACTGGCATTTAGATGATGTTCTCCATAAAAAAATAAGTGAACTGTAATAACAATTCGGTTTTAGTAATCAACCGCTTATAGTGATCAAATGTACTCTGGACCAACGTGATCACTACAAGCTGTTTCCACTAACCATATTATATTTTTTATTAAAAAATATAATGCCCCCCCACGGGCGCGCATGGTATTGATACTTCAGCCTGACCACAGTAAAAAGTCACCGCTCGCCACTGCTATGTAGTTGTACAGCGCAAGCCCATTTTAAACACCCTCCCAACATGAGCATTTAGGCGGATAAGCAGTAGATGTTTAACACTTGGTGAAAGCAGTTGCGGATCTAGAACATTTTCGGTAGGGTGGCCAGGGTGAGACCAGAGATCATTTTGGGGTGGCACATAAATCTAAATATGATGTAAGGCATCTTGAAAGGTAGGGGATATTTAAGGCATGTACACGCTGTAACTCTCCATCATAATATTAATTCAAAAAGTGGTGTTATTGTCAAATACACTTTTTTTGTTCACTTTTTTCTGATCAAAAAACATAAGAATTTAATTTCTGACAAATTTTAAATATCACATTTCTGAAGGCCTTGTGTGTATAGATTGAACTCAGATTCTAAGACAACACGTGCAGGTTCAGGTCTGTTTAAAAAAAAAAGACAAACTCAACCTTCTGATCTAACACTGTAAAAGTAAAAAGTAAAAATGCAGTGCATTTATCAGAAAATATATCACAATTGCAAAAACTTTTTTTTTTTTTTACTTTTGAATCCCTGCCTCTCACATATATAAAAGACATTAACTTGGCATAGATTCATCTTACAACAGCCGTATTCTGCGATTATTGTGGTTTGTAGCAAAGCGATTTCCAAAATCTACAAAATCCAATTTGCTCGCCTTGACTCCACACTTAAAACTACTAGATTGCTGGGTAGAACATCATCCATGGTAGATTTAAGGTAGATCTTGACCAGTTTGAGTGTGGTAATGCTTCGTTCACAGGTAGCTGTACTCACAGGTATCCTGAACAGCTCATGGAATGCCTCTTTGAATGGTTCAATGATCTTTGTGAGTTCCACAATATTAGAGGGAATCTGTTCACAAGATGTGGACATAAGAGCCAGACATAAGTCTCTGCAAAAATGCAAAATTATAAAAAAAAAAAAGATAAAACCACCCCTGGCTCCGCCACTGGGGGAAAAAAGTGAACTAAAAAATGCAAATGGCGGACCCCCCCTGGGTCCGCCACTGGGTGAAAGCCCACCTGTATTTCTGTGTTGTAGACCGCCACTGTCCCCTTTATATAGAGGTGCTTTCCAATACAAATTAGATTATATGCATTAAGAAAACCGAACCACTAACTGTTCCAGCATGCCCAGTGGACCACTCTCTGTATAAACCAACAAAACATTGATTCATGCTGTTGTTGCCGCTCCCTCATCGAGGCTGTGTGTAATCTGGCCACATAGAGGACAGAGAGAATGTAAATTAAAGAGAGCTGTGATATCATTGAGACTCAGAGACCTCGCTCTGATGCTTTTTAGTAGCGCACGCAGCATTAAATCAGCCGATGTATTCACAACCATTAACTGTATTTTTTATGTATATGTAACATGAATCATGTATGGCTTCAGGAATAGAATATAACGGTTGTCAGAAGGAATTTTAGGGTCAACACAGATTTTCCAATACTGAGAAATAACAGAACATGCATTGATATCCAAACCAAACCAAATCCAAAATGATTTCACTATTTATAAAGCTTACAATTCCCATTCGGACCAATTATGTCGGAAAAGAGATTATAAAGAAAGGATTTCTTTATGATTAGGTTCTTCCCAAGTTAATATATATAAGTATAGACTTCAATCAATCAGACCCTACACAGAACTGCCTCGCGTTGGCTATATTTGTGTGCAAATACAAATAAATGTTCACTCTCTTATGTGCCATAACAATACTTTCCCCAAGCTCTGTATTCAATCCCTTATAAAACACACAGACATGGACAGACTGAGAACAACTACTACAATATTGTCGGGCTTTGTGTTATGATGGTGAGCTATTCTCTTATAGGCCTTATCAAATAGCCATCAGGTTCATCATTTTGCTGATAATAACTGTGTGTACCACCCTGTTTGATGTTATCCATAGGAATGTAGAGCAAGACATAGACATGAGGTGGTCAAACCCCTTAACACCACGCCCACAACAAAACCTAAGCACACCATTCAATTATTTGCATTAGATACAGACATACAGGCAGACAGAAAACCCCCACACATGAAAGTGTACGCTATGATAAGCATTTAGAAGACAAAGCGAGAACAGAGAATAAAGCCAAATGTGTTGGAATAAACCGCAAAGTGACAGCAGAGCATCTGCAGGGTTTACCAACAGAGAGGCTGACACCCTCGATGAGGACGGCGGGGAGGCGGGGCCCCCTGATTACTGGGCTGCCTGCTACAAATAATTTCCTCGTTAAGACCAATTCAGTTAATTGGTTAACCACTGTTAGCGCGCTAGCGACGGTTACCATGGGGAGGAGGGGCTAGGAGCGAGTGGGATTGCATTGCAAAGGGGTCGGACCAGACAGATGGAAAGTGAAACGATCATAGAAAACATAACGGAGAGCCGTCAGCCGTCTCTGCAGCGCAGTGGTTGGATTGCTTCGTGGACTGGTGTGAGTTAAACCAGCTCAACATCAGTAAGACGATGGATCTAGGGGTGGACCTTTCGGGGAGTTCTGGAGGCTTGGTGTTCACTTGTGCAACGAGCTGCAGCGCAGAGCCACAGGAAGGGCCTCATTCCTGCGGCCATTAAGCTCTTTGACACCTCTCCCTCCCGGAAGTGAGTGAGGACCTCTAAACTCTAATTAATTAACTTTTAACTATCTTGACTATCAATTTCGCCCACCCAGCATTTTCACCTATTTATCATATCCAGAGGACCTGTGCAATATGCCGGACCCACAGTTACTTAACTTCATACATATTACTTTTAGTCCATTTAGGAGCATATTTTATTACATTTTGCTGTTGGTTGGATCCATGATTAAAATATTTATATTTATGCGTCTATATTTTGTGTCTATATTGCTTGTGTGAACTGTAAGAAATAATTCCATCCGAGATCAATAAGGTAATCGATATACGTATCTGAGCAACAGTAGAAAGATAGCTTGATGATGCTACAGCTTCTGACATTTTCAGGACGTTGTCAGCAAATGTGCTGTAATCTATTGATCGATGCGCTAGGACCTCTGACAAGTCTCTCCTCCAAGCGTCAATAGGCCCCGAACCGTAAAGAAACAGAGCCAGGGATCAAGCCAGCCGTTAGTTATAGTAACCACTAGCTCATTATAAACACTGCACTCTAATTGAAACACTCAGCAGCGCCATCATAGAATTTATTCATATCCATGAAAAACTGTGTGTGCGTGTGTGTGTGTGTGTCTAAATGTCCTGCTGTCATTGAGGTGGATGGCTGTTGATTAGTGTTGATTAAAGCTATGAACAATGGAGGGGTGGGGGGGGGGGGTGTACATGAGAGGGATCAGGGACCCCCTAGTGGTTAAGTGTGTGAACGTAATAGTTTCAATTTAATCCGATGAATAGGAGCTGTTCTCGGGCCGACCACAGGGGACCTGCGCCGACAGAGCCCAGGAGTGTATAGTTAGTTCTGTGCTTTAATTCAAACCGCCAGCCAATTGGGTTTTGCAAACGCTGAATTGGACTGCTTTATACAGAGGTACAGTGGAAGGGAATGTAAAGGTCTCTTTGTTTGTACCGTTTTCTATTAAGTGGTGTAGCAGATGCTTTTTCAAAGATGCTTTAATTGTTGAAATATGAATAAGGGTCAATGCATCAGGCTAAAGGATGCAGACGACGGACGCTAAAGCGCTGCTTTGTGTTCATTAACTGAAAGTCTTCCTCTTCACGCAGTCCATCTTTTAAACGTGTTACACTACATGGACACACTACATTGTTCACTTCTCCTCCAATTTAACCCTAGAAAGACACGCTTTGCCCTGTTCGCCAGTGTTTATGACCTTGTATTTACAGACTTAACCTATTTTGTTAAGTATATAACTATATACATATGTTAGGAGTACACCTAAACACCTATGTTACCTAGCTAAGCCTACTCGCTCCATCATAGATGTACTTTGTAGGCTTAAGGGCTGCCTCTTGTTTGGGGTCTTATAACTCTTCCCATTGCCTAGCTCTTGTTAACTAAATCAGTTCATGCATTTGCATGAGAGAGTGTGTGTGTGTGTGTGTGTGTGTGTGTGTGTGTGTGTGTGTGTGTGTGTGGTGTGTGTGTGTGTGTGTGTGTGTGTTGTGTGTTGTGTGTGTGTGTGTGTCTAGTGTGTTGTGTGTGTGTGTGTTGTGTGTGTGTGTGTGGAAAGACACTACTAAACTATATAGCTGGGTCTGTGTTACGTGTTCAGATACTTTGAGGTGGAAGAGATTCTACATAAAGAAAAGGACGTTATTTTATGTGAATTGTTGTAAATCAGCACTTTTGTACCACTCAGAACATTTACAAGTTGGTCTGCCAGAAAACGATTTTGAATGTGTGGAGGACGTACATGTCGGCCCATGGCACCGTCGTCTTATCAGACTTTATACGAATAACAAAGATTTTAAAGAGTAGCTGTTTAATGCATCTTGTTTAACAAGGGACACAGTGAAGGGGAATGTAAATGCTTTGCATGGCACTGTATATGGCCCTTTAGACGGCCACATGGTGCGTACGGCCGCATGTTCAAAACACATCAGCGTGTGCGCTGTGTGTATGAGCACATGGAGCCGTGAGATTGCCGGAAGGTTTGAGTAATTAACACAAAAGAACATACATCAATACCCCTCAGACGCCTGTGCTGTTCCGCTCCCTCCATCCATTACCAGCTAACCTTTAAAACACCAGCCCCCGGTGCCTACAAGTCACAGTCCCCACAAGTACAGGAAAACGTGTGTGTGTGTGTGTGCACGCGCGGCTATGGGAAAACTGCTGATGGAAATCCATATATCCTGCATACTCGTCATTTTCTCTGGCAGAAAGCTAATAGTGGCTTTGACGTACAACATGCCAGGGAGACCGTGTTGATGTAACTGAAACTGAGAACACGAGACGAAAACATAAAGAGTCGTTTTTTTTAACCGCATCACCCCGTCCTATTTACCATTCAATTATCTTGCCGATCATTTGGTCTGAAGTGACTTACAGTCACTCGTTGGGAGTAGGTAAGGGGATAGGGCATATTGCTTATGGTTGACTATAGGTTAGGCTGCCGACATTAGGGGATCAAACCCTGAACCTTTTGGGTGACCACTATACTATGCTGCACCCTGTCAACCTATAAATATAAGTTTGTTATCTGAATGTTTATGCATTACCCATCTTTTACTGCTTTATAAACCACCAATAGCCACAAGCACACAGCGTATGGCAGTGTATTGCTGTTTCCATATTCTTACCCTGCGAACCAAATCAGCTGGATAAAGTAGTAGTAGGAGTAGGAGAAAGAAGCATAAGTACATAATAGTACATGTAAGAGGCATAAACATCCACAAAGTTGAACTGCAGACAAACACTGTAAAACCCTGCGCATATACACTTGGAAAAACCCTCGGAGCACCAATACATTTCCTCAAACGTGTCTGGAAGAAAACCTTTAAGGCTTTCAAAATAGAGCAGTGCCATTGTTCCCACAATGCATCCTGATCAAATGTGTTTTTCTGTAGCCCTGCCTTTAATACGTTTGAAGACAGCTTCTGTGGGCTCTGTGGTTATATACCAGGAGCCAGTGAGTGTTGGTCTGAAAGCCTCATCTGGGATTAAGAGACATTTATTCTCCTTAGCTCCCATAATGCTACGAGAGCCCCGCTTTCACTCCAATGAATATTTCACACTTTCATCTCATATGCAATCTCCGCTGCCTGTGTGTGTGTGTGTGTGTGTGTGTGTGTGTGTGTGTGTGTGTGTGTGTGTGTGTGTGTGTGTGTGTGTGTGTGTGTGTGTGTGTGTGTGTGTGTGTGTTCAAAAAAACTATTTTTTGGGGGGGGGGTTTACTGCAGGCATGGGGAGGATATTAACAAGAAACAGGATATTATTTGCGTGTGTTAGTGTGTCATTGCTGAATATGTATCAGAAAAACACTGCAAGCATAAGAACACACAGGGAATAAAATTGAATAATTATTAGTCTTGTCAGTTTATAACGCAGAGAATGTACCCGAATAGCACGATTCCATATTTTTATTCATATTTTTACTTCACTGATAGTTATTACTGCACTTAACAAACAAAATGCCAGAAATCTAATTTGTACTCATGCACAACCCAAATGTAAAAAGGATATTAATTTGGCACGCACACACACACAGACAGACACACACACACCAACAGGTCATGAACTGAATGCATTTTGCCAAACATCGCTCGAGACAGCACCAACTGTACCTAAACCCCCATCAAATGTTGGAAACACTCCGTCTCCATGGCAACTGAACATATCATGGGGAGGGGGGAAATTGGAAGTGTGCCAATTCATCCAACCATCGATGCCGTTTTTACCGACCCCCCAATAAAAAGGCAGCACAGCCTACATACAGCTCAGTGTACCTTAGTGTGTGTGTGTGTGTGTGTGCCCGCGTGTGTACACCCTAGTACTACAGCCATCATAAACCCACCCACCACCCTTACAGAGAAACCAATGGCTACATATATTCTTCCTGGGCTTGTTGTGCAGCCGAGACAGACATAATAGGTTTTACATGGAGCTCCCTTGGGCGTTGGAATATCAAACTCTTAACGCTCTCTTTTGGAAGCTCCAGAGTGCGCCGCCGGCGGGGTTAACAGTAGTCTGACAGCCTGCCACCCAGCTCACTGGAACAGTGTAATAAAATGTTAATGTGGCGTGTTTAACGCCGGCCTCTTATGGTCATCAGGCCGGGGGTCATCTGGTCTTTGCCTGATGCCTGGCTCTGATGGTTTTGCTTGCGGTGGGGGGGGGGGTCTCTCTCTGGATTTGGAGGTGTGATGGGGGACATTGGAGGTTAGCGGAGAAATAAACAAACTAAACAGGAATGCAGCCAAAATGAAGGGCAAGACAAAGTGTTAAAATGCAGGAGTGTGCACAACAGATCAATAACAAAGAGGAAGGGAAGATAGGAAAAAGAAAAAAAGAAGTACAAAGAAACGACAGAGGAAGCAAGGAAGGAAGGGAGGCAGGGAAGGATGGAGAGACACTTAGACATCAACAAAGGGAGGTAAAGAAGGAGAGGAAAATAAAGAAAGACAGGAGGAGACACACCTAAAACTCCACTTCTAATATAGCTGTACCTGGAAAGAACCGATTCGTTCTTCTGAAGGACAGCAAGGACACAAGCATGACAACAAAACAACCTCTAATGTGAAGGCCGCCCAACCAACAATGTTTCAACTCATCCATCTGCATCTTGTTCTCCATTTCACTATTGTTTGCCAATTAGTAGGGTTCCTCATTAGTCACCTCCGCCCAGCTCTGTGTGGCTGTTTGTGGAGGCCAAGGCCACAGCATGTTCGGAAGCACAAGAAAAAAACATTGTTTGGCCCTCTGTAGCAATAAATATCTTGACATATCTAATACACAACACAAACACAGAATCATGCAACGATATAGGTCACCATCTTGAATTTTTTAAGCTCCATCCGAGGCAGGAAAAACATCACAGCAGCATTAAAATCACACAGATTGAAGCAGCCAAAAGGATCTTCCCAAGATAAAAGTTCTCAGTGACTGTCGATTATACATCTTTATAAGGCCTAAAAAAATTTTTTGTTTAGTTCCGGTTTCCGACTGACCCTGTCAATTTATGTGCGACCCAAATTATTATTATTTTTTTTTTTGATGAACTATAATTCCGTTTTTGTACATCACCTCTTCATTCTGTACAAGGATGAGCGCATTCTCTCGTTTTTAAATTAAAACAACCTACCCATCATTCGCTGCCGCTGGAAAAAATAAAATAAAAAAATAAAAGAAATTCCCTACCTACCCATGACCTCAACTGACAACCAACAGGAACCAATTTTTTTTTTTTTTTTTTTTTAGGCCTAAGGAGAAGTGGCACCACTGGCACGGGGCTAGCACGGTGGTTCTCTCTCTGCTGGGACGTCCTGCCTCAGCTCTTTCTGTGAGGAATCTGAAGGTTCTCTCCGTGTTTACGCCATGTTCTCTCCAGGTTGGTGTTGGGCTTTCCTCTGGCGGGTCTGATGCCCTTCAGGACATCAGGAAGATGAACCCTCTCCTCAACAAGACCACTCAAAACGATTTCAACTGTAACTATAAATAAACTCTCTGGGACTTTTTCGAGAAGAATTGTCTAGTGGTGAAGGTGTTGAAAAGGTATTGGGTTCAATCCCCAATATCTGCAGACTACCTGACGGCATCCCGGAACAAGAAAAGATTAGATTGATTTCATGCCAGCCGAAGATGGCTAGTACAGCCTCTTGGTACACTATCACTAAAGAGGAAGGAGCACAGTACACACTGAAGACAAGAGTCAGCCCTCCTGAATAAAGAACCTAGTTACCAAAAGACTCTCGGTGCCTCTCCAAGGACCTTCATATAGCGGCTAGATCACAGCAGCCTGCTTACTAAGCATCTCTCTGTGCCTAATTAGTCAGAGGGTTTTCGGAGAGTTGTGCAGCATCCACCCCCCCCCCCCCCTTAAAGGCATGCAGAGGAAGACCGGGTACTATACGTTTGAGAATAATACAATACAGCCGCTGGGTTGTCAACGATTTTTTTGGGTCTGTTTTGCGGGAGGAAATAAAGTTGACTGTGGGTAGCTTAGTCCTGCTCAATAAGAGGGGGACTGTTTATTAATGCACAGATCCACCATAACCCAAGACAAAGTTCTGCAGACGCAATTGAACAGCATTTGACACCAGCCAACTGTACCTCTACAATATTAAAAATCTAAATAATTAAAAAGGGAAGAGATTTTCGGGGGGCAGGGTAACAGAAAGTTTAGGGATATTTAAGTTATGTTTTCAAAAGCCTCAAAAGTGAATGGCTAATGACTTTGCTAGAGGCAAATTAAATTCTTCCTTGCCATTATATTTCTGCTTGAGAGGCAATATTTTAAGGTATTGAAGGTAGTGACTTCTGCGCCGCAGCCTCTGGCACGCACTCACACACACGCACATGCAACAGTATAAGCTTGATTAAAAGGAGAAGAATTAAAAAGCAGACAATAACAACCTCCAACGACCTAACATGTCTGTGTGTAACGGTCTCCCAGGAACTGGGCTTCTCGTACGCACGCTGTACGTTGTCATGGCAACGGTCAAGCAGCCCATTAAACAGCCCATCCATCAGACTGAGAGCTGGCCATCTCCATTCCTTAGCCCTAGTACATATGGACAGGGGCTGGCCAATACTGCAATAGTATTGATAGTTAGTTATCATCCAATAGTACCGTCTAGGGAAGAAATGTGCGGTAAGTACAAATGATTGGTATGGACATATGCGATTGATCATACAAGTTCAATATAATGAGCCACAGATGGTTTTATAATCGTGGATATACTATTGATGTCGCTATAATGTCCAACGCTTCGGCTAAAAACGGTGTAAAAATCGACTTTATGGTTGTGGTGAAGATTATTTAGAATCGGTCTGTCTTGTGTAACACCGGCGGTTACAGCTAAACGTTGTGGCCAATGAAGTGATGAACTTAACACCAGCTAGATAGATAAGTACCGGTAGGTAGATAGTGACCACAAAAAAAACACGGTAGGAATATCCTCTCACAACCCAGCCGATGATCTTGTAAAAACCCAAACCTGAGAATATCTGAAGCATTACGTCCACAGCTGAATAAACTAAACCCCATCCAAGAGATGGTGTAGTTTGTTGAGTTAAGGTGCCTGTTGACAATCTGTCATGGTTATCAGGTTGTGGAATGCTTGAGTCACAACCGTCTCCCTCAGACTGAACCATGTCTACAGCAGGGGTTTACCTTGTCCTTATCCTCCACCAGGTCGCTCAGGATGTCGTCTGGGTCCAGGATTCCCCCGTCACAGTACTCCACATGGTGTGTCCGAACCAGGAAATTCCCTTCCTACAAAATAAGTCATCAAAACATTTTAATCAACCGATATGTGGATCAATTTAACAGGAAACTTGTTGCAGCCAAATTCAGTCATTCCATTCATTTTGAAAAACCAAGGCATTTAGCAACTGAATTATTAATTACCTACAAATAAAATTCATTGGCAATGTTTTTTCTACTCAAAGTCTCACTGGTGACTCTTCCCACTCTATGATTGATGGGGCTGACTACCACACACACACACACACACACACACACACACACACACACACACACACACACACACACACACACACACACACACACACACACACACACACACACACACACACACACACACACACACACACACACACCAGCTGCTTGTCAATCATCTCAGCTGGTTTTTTTCTTTATTTGGTATAATACATTGACTTAATTGTTGCATCTTCAAATAATGCCAACAAAGCCTCTTTTAATAACCCCCTGCATTATATATCAGAATTAGTATTTAGATGGATAGTGATGAATGTTTTCAATTAAATGAAAAATACCTCTTTTTTTTCATAATAAGCACAGCTCACATAACTTATTTTTAACAATTTGGCACCAGTGAATTAAAAAAAACGTTCTGTTGGTATACATCATCATTCTGCCTCAATCTTTTTCAACGTCGACTCACACACTCCTCATCCCCCCACTAGCCTTACTGTGCATTCCTAAGCCAAGCTTTCTCCCACAATGTCATATCGCTGACCTACAGGAATGCAGGCTATTGTTACATCCCATAATATCCCGGAGCCACACCCAGGCCAGATGCATCAGTTTAGGGAGGGAGTGTCTAATTTTTATCCATGAATCCTTCACTTCCACATTTTTTTTATCCTGTGGGAGTACTATGGCAGAACCCCAGGACAGAGACAGGGACAACGCCAGGGGAAGATCTGTCTTTCAGATCAGATATTAAATAGAGGTCTTGACCGTCACGAAAGAACTCGGCCCCATAGCAAGGGTACGGGTGCAAACCCCTCTGTGATGGTCAAATCGCCCAGCATGTACCAACATGGCCCCCCTAATCATCTCCTGGTCTCTGATTGGATAGTTTAATTCCTCACCGATCCACTGTGATAGCAGGCCGCATCCCCCAGGTGGGGGCACTTACTGGCAGTGGACCAGGTGTGATAACTCACTATGCTAAGAGCTTTGGGTGCCTTGAAATGCACTATTTGATTAATTGTTCTCCTGATCACATGTACTACCTCAACCTGTGCTTGTGATTCCCAACAGCGCTTTCCCTCCAACTTTGAAGTCTAAACCTCCCAAGAACTCGACAGGCACACTTGGAATGAAATCCATCTGCGTCAACAGATGCAAAAGAATAATGGAAGGCAAGGAATTCAATTTCCCAGAGATGCCTTTAACGACCTTAAGTTCTACATTTAAAATGCAGTTCATTCCCTCTTAAAATTATTACAGTGTAAAGGCATGTTCAGCTAATTGAATCTCACAAAGAGTATTTATGTTTAAAGTACAACTACTCACTAATGGCTTAGTTGATGTAATTGCCCTTTTATTGTATTAGTACTCTACTTCATGGAAGTGTCTTGATGGCCACATTTTAATCCAAGCTGGCACGGTACGTTCGATATCTCGGAAAACGGCGAAACTACCCCCCCCTCCCCCCTACACCGTAAACTGACTTACATTATGTAGATGCAGGCAAAGTAGGCTGCTGCTAATCACGTTACACCTTAATTGCAGCGGAATAAATCTTGATTTTAGCAGACCGTCTGCACCGGTCTAATGCATCCGTCTGCGGTGGCCTGCTGTCGTTCAGAGATCAGCCAACGCCGGCTGATCTCTGAACGACAGCCGAGGGGCAAAGAACCAGGAGTGATGGGAGACATGAGGGGTGAACATGTTGATCCGAGCAGAAGTTTGGGAGGATTACTTAGATAAAAAGGAGCATAATGCCAGTGTACGGTATAGGAAAACCTCACGTCTACCCACTCTGCCAATTACACGAGTGAGAAGGGACAGAGACATGGTAAGCCCGACGATAAGACTTGTAAACACACAGGGCTAATCTTCAAATCAGGGGGATTAGTACTTGAATAGATTTCCCCATGATACTACTGCTGATAAGAGGAGCTATTTTTAGGTGTTCAGCCCTTAGGAGATGACCTAGAAACGTATGAAATGGTCTATCTCGCTGTGATTAACCGACTGCTGATAAACCTCTGCCACCGAATTAAAGTTTGAACACGGCGGGTAGACTACATAGTTCTTACAAAAGGGGTAAACACATGACTTGCATGAGAGGAATGTGAGGTTTTTTTTGGGGTGTTTTACTGTGTTTCCAACCACACCCTTTTCTCTCTCAACAAAGAAAAACATCCTTGTTCTGTTTTTCATTCCATCCTACCGTTAAAATACAGGAGTCCAATGTTTATAGCATTATAGTATAGAAAAAGTTCAATGCATTCAAAATAGGAGACCTCACTATTTATATTTTAGTTGGTCAAACAACATTCTTTGTTTAGTTTGTTTGAATGTGGATCAGTTTCCACAAGAGACTGGTAGAGTCCTAGTTACAGGGTTGTATCACGTTAGAAAATGAACCACAATGGAAAGCGAAAACAATAGTTTTTGAAGCTACACAACATCTGAATCTTCTCATGAAATCATAACAAACGATTCAGTGCATCATCTTCTTATTTGGCGAGAGAAAAAAAAAACCCTGGCGGAAACCAGACTTTGTTAGTTCATCTCCAGTCTGACCCATCTGGACCCAGCAGAGACAAAGAGGCAATGTGGTACAGCTGCTGCCATGGCGACCGTTGTACAAGGTTCACACTGTTCGTAACAAAACAGTGAGATAAATCCAAATAATTATTTTACAGATCTTGGGAGCCCGTTGCTCGATCATCCTTGTCGTTTTTAAAAAGTGGTGCAGGTAAGATTCAAGAGCTATAATTGGAGGGTAATTTTTTTTTTGAATACCATGGTCAATCTGCCATCTATTAGTGAGTGAAATGCTCTGTGAGAATATCTGTTCTGCTTGACTACTTGCATATATTTGAGTCCATTTCGATTTAAGACTGCTCCCAGTTACTTTCTGTTCAATCAGGCCATCTCTTCCCTGATTTGTTCAGGGAATCCATCTTGCCTGCCAATCAAAACATGCGTGAAATGCAGCATTCTCAATGGCAAAGAAAAATAGGGCTACGTTAGTGGAAAAAAAACAAAAAACAAATGCATTAATGTTTTACGATGATATGCCTTCATACCTTTTGGTTGTCCTTTTTAACAAAATGCTGCAGACTTCTTTGTCATGCTGTCAATTAGGTTGGAACCAAGTAGATTGATTAAGTTAGAACTAGCAGTCTTCCTTAAATTGGGCAAGGTCAAAGCTATCTGTTTTATAGTAATTCAACAGATTATTCAGTCAGATTATAACACAAATGCAGGAGCATTGAATACTATTTGTCTCTCTTGCAATTGAATTTATTTTAACAAGAAGTGCTTTACCCCTTATGAATGCAACACCAGCGATTGTCTATTTGGTCAAACAAGTTCATATCGACCAATCAACCAAAACCCGATAGCGCCTCTGCCTCATGTTTACTTTATCTGTTTAGCTTGCAAACCCTGTGTTTACCTTAAACAACCATGACAGCTCAACGTGCCAACACGAGAGCACGACGTATCAATACCCCTGGTTCACACAACAGAAACCTTACCCCAGAGGGAACAGGTGGACAATAGAGAGGAGTGTGAGAGTGTCCGTGTCCCAGGGCCGGTCCCTGTGGTCGGTCTGTGGAGACCAAACCACCACGCGTCCGTCCCTCCCTCCCTCCCTCCCTCCCAGGACTAATTGTTTCCCACTGGCCCGGTGCCAGTGGTTTATGATGATATCGGTTCTTCTTACTGCCAGGACACGCACGCACGCCGCTCTAAACAACGCTGCGCACGTGAACACACACCAGTACCGACGACTTCTTGGATCTGTACTGTGAGCTATGAGACGTCACTGTGATTAACTCGTGGGGGGGAAAAAAAACATTAAAAGTTGTGCAAGAAAGTAACCTCAAGAAAATGCACAGATAATGGATATTGGAAACACATTAGCATGGATATTAGAAATATGCAGTTGAGCACGGCTATGGGAGTCAAGCCTTGACTTTTGGACAAAAAAATAAATAGTACCAAATAGAGGGAGTGCACGTACACACACGTGTTCGTGGTCAGTGTATTTGACATTCATTAGGATCCCAACAGAGTAATAAGGTTAGAGGAACTCCCTGCTAAATCAAAACATTCCTTCCTTGCTTCCTTTCTCCCTCCTTCATGTCTCCCTACCTCCCTTCATTCCCTACCATCCTTCCTTACTCCTTCTCTCCCGCCCACCCTCCTCCTCCTCCCTTCTCCTTATCCCCCCCCCCGTCACTCCTTCCCTTCCCCTCTTCTTCAGTAAGACCCTTCCCTTACTATGCTTTGGTTCCATTCCCTCACTATCTTTCATTTACTTTCGTTACAGACAGTTACACATGGCTATGACGTGGAGCGGGAAGCAATTTGTTGTTTGAGGTCTTCAATGACTGGCGATGGAAATTAGTCCGGCCATTAAACTGGCACAATGACAAGCGAAACCCTCATGACGAGACCTCCTTCAATGTGTCCACGCTAATCCCCGGTAATAAGGGTTCTTACAACCCTCCCCAGTCTTCCCTATCCTCGGTTTCAGTGACTATCACCCTTCCTCAATGGGTGTGGATAACTCAAACTTGATGACTTATCAAAGCAGCTCTATTGCCAGAGAGAGTTCGAGTTCATGATC
The DNA here is from genome assembly GCA_900291075.1 of Melanogrammus aeglefinus. Taxonomy (NCBI): domain Eukaryota; kingdom Metazoa; phylum Chordata; class Actinopteri; order Gadiformes; family Gadidae; genus Melanogrammus; species Melanogrammus aeglefinus. The sequence continues at coordinate 596,620 of OLKM01000030.1, read as the reverse complement.
AAAGTGCTCTGAAGACATCTGGCAGGGTTTAGTTCATCTCGCCGAGTGTCTTCCAATAACACCAAAGTGTCCCAGATGATAACAAAGCCATGCCGTGGTCTTTCGTAATGACTTTCCAATACAAAACATCCTCCTCTTCACTCTGGGCCGAAAGTCAAGGCTCTTCAGTGAAACAACACAGGGCTTATTCTGTCCTGTGTGCACAAGTTTGACACAAGCAGAGCTGTGTTAATGGGAAGGCCGGTGTCATTGCATGAATCCCAGCATCAGAAGCGGTTGGTTAAGGAAAGCTAATGTAACACTAAACACCACACTCTTTAACTAGTGTATGAACCAACGATTCTCGCCTGCACATGTGTGTGTGTGTGTGTGTGTGCCGCGCGAGCGTGCGTGCGTGCGTGCGTGCGTGTGTGTTAAAGGACAAAGACTAGGCAAATATAGTGCTCCTGTGGAAAACAGAAACATATACACACTTTATTAATTACGAGGCTACAACAGATTAGCTATGCAGGAAATGACTGAGGGAGGAGGCTCGGGAGAGAGGACAGAAACACAGAGAGGACGTGAGGAGTAATTCGCCAAACTAGCTGTGTCCATAGCTCCCTATTTGACAGCAGAAGCAGCAAGAGAGAAGAGTAGGAGTGAGGAGGAGAGACACAAGGGGAGGGAGGAGGAGGAGGGCGAGAGAAGAAACGAAGCTAGAAGTGGGGAGAAGGAGGAGCAACAGGAAGGAGGTGTGGTGACCATGGAGGAGGAGAAAGGAGAGTTATGTGAAGGAGAGACACGAGTTGAAGAAACAACTACATCAGAGCAGAAATGACCAGGGAGCTAGAGAGGACTACAGGAGAAACCAAAAAAATGTGGCCGAACAACAAGAGGAGTAGAAGGAGCAAAAGCAGAGAGAGGGAGACTTACAGAGGATCGAGAGAGGAGAATTAAGGCGGGAAACGAGGGGGAAATAAATAGGTTAATAAAAGAAAATGATGAATAAAAGATGAGAAGGAAGGAAGGAGATTCGGGGGGGGGGGGGGAGAGAGATAAACAGAGATAAACACACACACACAGAGAGAGAGATACACACGAGAGAGAGAGAGAGAGAGAGAGAGAGAGAGAGAGAGAGAGAGAGAGAGAGAAGAGAGAGAGAGAGAGAGAGAGAGAGAGAGAGAGAGAGAGAGAGAGAGAGAGAGAGAGAGAGAGAGAGAGAGAGAGAGAGAGAGAGAGAGAGAGAGAGAGAGAAAAGACAAAACTATGGAGAACAAGAGAGAGCGAGAAAAAGAACAAGAGCGAGCAAGAGAGAACGAGAGAAAAAGAACCAGAGCGAACAGGAGGAGCAGCGAGTGAGTAAACATGAAGTGCCATTGAGCCAGCACAAACAGCAGTGTTTAACAAGGCATTTTAACACGGAGGAGCCAACCAAGCTAATTTGGGCTCCATAAAGGCCTAATCAATAGAGCACAGAGCAGCCCCGTTACACGGATCACTGACATGAGAACAGACACACCTGGGGGGGAGGGGGGGAGACATACACACAGCCTGAATATCAAAACACACTGCTGTTGTGTTTCGGGGAGCGGGGGAGCACCACACCACATAGAAAAGTAAACCAATGCTGCTAAACACAATCACAACAAAACAGCCCATCCCATTCTTGGCTGTTCTACACTAGTTTGGTCCATGAGCCAACATGGACAATGTTCCTCGTCCTATTTGTATGTCTCTGTGCTATGCCAAAACTGTTGGGGGACATGGGGAGGGATGGCGCAAGATGACGTGGAACTTCAGGAGAAAGGATGCATTTCTGAGGAAGGCAGACTAGGAGGAGGTTTTTGTGCGGCGGATCAGCACGTGGAAGATAAAGCAGACGTTAAAGAACTAAAACCCTTGGTCCGGGACTGAAGATGAATAAAAAGTAACAAAAACTAAACAAACTATGTATCAAACACTGCTGGTATAATGTCCGATGTTCAGTTTATAAATAATCATTATGTTTTCACTGCATAACGGTTCTCCATTTCAGGCACATTACCATTTTTCATGTAATCATTTGGCAGATGCTTTAATCCAACATGATTTAAGGAGAAGGTAGTGGTTACATACAGACTGTAGACAAGGCAGCTTGATACTCCCAGCCCTGTACTTTTCAGCTGGAAGTAATGCAAAACAACCATGACACAATCCTGCCCTTTGTATGACGGTAATGTTTTTAGATTGTGATTGTATGATTTGAGAAAGAGATATATTACAACCACAAAAAACTCTAGCATGTATGCAAGTATATTTTAAATTGAACCAGTAGATTGTATTTAAATCTATTTGAATACATCTTCAAAGTTGGTTCTTGGGGTCAGATATTTGGTGCGTTCCTGGGGAGGAGTGATGATAGATGAGAATTCACGTGAAGGAAAAGATTCAGGAGGTTAAGATATGGAAGGAAACCGAAAAAACAAGGAGCAGTGGGTGTCACTCCTTATTCCCAGTGCAAACACCAGTGGTGTCACTCCTTATTCCCAGTGCAAACACCAACCCCCCCCCCCACACACACACCCACACACACACAAACCATCCAACTACCCACACACACACACACACACACACACACACACACACACACACACACACACACACACACACACACACACACACACACACACACCTCTGTCTGTGACTTTCCATCACTCTCTCTCTCTCTCTCTCCATTTACTTCAATCTTTCGTGTGCTCTTTGAATAATGGAGCCAATATGAGGCCAGTCACTGAGGAGATCTGCTAGTTTGATAGAGGTCACAAGGTCATGACCACAGGGACCATCGCTCTGGGAGGGAGGGGTGGGAGAGGGGGGAGTGAGAGAGGCATAGAGATCAGCACTCATAATGACAGAAAAACCAAAACAGGGAGGTTGACGGAGAGTGAGAGAGAAATAGATCCAGACCCGACACAATGAGAGACAGAGATTGAAAAGGGTGAGGGAGTTGGAGAGAGAGAGAGAAACACACACATGAGACACTAAGGGAGAAAGAGAGAGCAAGACAAACAGAAAAAGAAAGCAAACGATTTCCATTTCTTTCTGAATTTCTTCACAGCAGAGCCAGATCAGAATGATGGGTTCCAACTTCCTCGTCCCGAGTCTGACCAATCACAGCTCACATCAGAAAGGCTTTAATCTTTCATGCCGCAATTACAGAGAGTTGGACCTCCGTGGGTCGGCTCATTCCCCGAGACTTTGGAGTGTGGAAATGATAGGGACCGTCGGGATATAAAATATGATAATATTTTATGGTCTGTTATGACTAATAATTTGGAAATATAAAACCGGAATCATTATGAAAATGCTGTCTCATAAGAAGAGATACGGTCTCTGGTGTGAATATTTAATGATTTCCAGAAAACTGCACCGACATTGTAATATAAACACTGGGAAGGGAAGGATGAGTAATTAACTGGAGTAAAAATATATAGATAATCCCTCAATGATATCTTATGTTTAAATCTTTCAGAGATATTTGAGAACTGGGTACAACATAGAGATGACAATATATTTTGTCAAGATTAAGTATTTGTTCAACAAAAAAAAGACAACTGAACAGGGCTATGGCAAAGTCATCAAACAACATTATAGTATAACGCAAGACATGTTATCATGATCATGTCATCACATAGCGAAAGTGATGATGAGGCAATTTGTAACTAGAAAAACATGGTTGGTACATGGACAGCCATTCAAATGTATTACTGTGTGTGCATGGAACTGAACTAGGCCTGAGATGACTTTAGTTCTTTTGGATACAACATACCTGTTCCAGTAGCTTTCTGACCCGCTGGGTGGCTTGCTGGATGAGGTCCTGGACGGTCCATCCCTCTCTACAAGGCACAACCACCCCGGTCCGCCCGAACATCACGGTCACCTTCATCTTGCGAGCGACCCTTACATCCAACGCAAACAGTTCCTGAGGTACGTTGGCACTGAACCCCACCAGAGATGGATCCAAAGTTCTGGAGATCCAAGGTATCCAAGGTTTTCGGCCAGATAGCGAATCAAAAACACCCAAAAGAAAGCCCAGAAAAAGGGGATGGGTTACAAACGTAAACTGAAACCATAAAACACGTTTAAAGGAAATTATTATTATTTATTATTCAAGTCCAGTTCCCTTGACCTCATACACCCAAGTGATTTCCTATGACTTTTGAAGTTAAATCAGTAAGAATATATCCAACAGGCGTCATGCAATCGAACTTGTGTCCAACCTCTCTCAAATGTTAATATGTTCTTTTATCTAACGTTCAGAACATTTATTGACATTTCCCCATCAAAACAATAGGCCTTGCTTCTCTAACTGAGTGTCCCATTTATCCTGGTTGTAGTTTGAGACTCGCAGGATAGCTTATACTGTACGGGGGCATGTCTGTAGTGAGGAGAAGTGAGATAGAGGAGGTCGTGGAGGACGAGATGGAGGAGAAGGAGATGGGGAAAGAGGGAGATGGGATTAAGAGGAGGTGGAGAGAGGAGATGGGTGGAGAGGAGAAGAGAACGGTAAGGAGACTGAGTCATTTAGAAAAAGAGACCGTGAGAAAGAGACAGACAGAGAGACAGACGCAGAGAGATGGAGAGGTGATGAGGAGGTGCAGAGGATAGGAGTTGGATTGAGAAGATTGGGGTGAAGGGACGGGAGGTGAAAAGAAGAGGTGAAGAGATGAGGAGGACAGAGATGGGAGGAGAAAAAAAAGTGAACAGAGATGCGTTAAGAGGGAAAGGAACCCAACCCAAAGATTAGGCGTTAACAATCATGTGATATCATTTCACCTGCTAACAAGCGAGGGTTCGTATTTAATTTATGCGTGCTCATCAAAACTTCTTAACGACTTACCCAAACGTACAGAACCAAGGCTAAAGTTAGCCACCGTAGTTAGCGTGAGCCACCTCAGCTAGCGTTAGCCACCTTAGCTCTGTACATCACTTCCATTACTTTTTATCCTCCCAACTTTTCCTTAAAAAGTCTTATTTTATTCCATCCAGTAGTGTCCGATAGATCACGCACAACAACACACGCCCGCTCTGCTCACGCTGCTATCGACCCGTGCAGTTCGATCGATCAGGAGCAAAGTTGTATTTAATTAAG
>OLKM01000030.1:561507-586507 GCA_900291075.1 Melanogrammus aeglefinus | reverse complement strand
ATAATCAAATAAATACGTTTAAAAGAAACAGCACTCCCATATTTAAACACGTTCACAACAAAGCATAATTGTTCATTTAAATACGAAATCCCACAGTCCCATATGTAAAATTGTTACAGATCCATGCCAAAGTTTGTAACATAATTTGGCACTTGATGAATAAGAGGTTAATGACCCAATTTAGTATCATAGTAGCATAGCAACTGTTAATGATGATAAAAGTTGCAGTTCAATCTTTGTATGCCAGATTCCGGTGGTTGCTTATAAATAGTTTTTTGACATGTCATTGAAAACGCTATTGAATCTAGAAAGTGGTTCTTGTTTCGAAGTATAAAAGGCAAACAGAAAAGTATTCTACAACACAAGCACTTTTCTAAGGTTGCACATTGCTCAGTGAATTGTCTTATTGCAATCCATTGGGCTGTTGATCTGTTTAAAGCCAACAAAAGCCATTGGCTGCACTTTAATGAGCACGTTAACATGAGAAAAAATTCAATCAATGCAATACTGTAAATAAATTGACTTGAAGAACAAATAAAATTGCACAATTTGTATTTATTTTGGGGGATTTATTTGACTGTGATCATGGTTAAATTCTGACTTTATGTAATTAGAACATTGGTCTGGTCATTATTGTTTTTTTAGCATTGTTTTAGAGCGGAAGAAAATACAATTACAAGATTATCTGACTATACAGATTTTACCTCAGAGTTGTTCAGTCCTGGTACAATTTTCAATGTAATACGTTTTCATCAAATGCTAATTTTACAAATATGTCTGCTTTACTATTGAAGGAAGTGTCGCTTAATGGTACAGAGGATATACTGTGAATCTACTGAATGATCAGTTTTAGAATTAAAGGAAAAATTTGTGAATACCACTCACAGACATTTCCTTTTAATTCTAAAACAAATCTTCCTCATCGCTTTCCTCTTTCCTCGAGGATCCATTGACACTGCTCCCCCCCCGAGGCTATGGGATAGCACGGCCTGAGTTGGGCCCAACTAACAACACAAAGGTCTTCTCCAGTGCCTGGAGAAATGGAAAAGCCGAGAGTGGAATGCCCCTCTGGAGTCACACTCAAATTATCAATTGTATCGACCCGCCGGGAACTGCAGCTCCCCGTTCTGAGACAAATCATCTCCCTGATCCGGCCTCAGACACCTCATACCACTTCCGGGATTTGGGAGGACCCCGGCCGTCGGACCAATGCACTACCGCACGTCTCCGTCAGGCGTGACCCTGCCATCTCTCGGACTGGGTGCCTTCATCTCTTGGAATGGGTGTTGGATGAGGACGAAGCAGTGCAGGGCGCTGACAGACCCACCCCCCCCCCCCAAGCCCAGAGTTAGAGGGGGGTCGGGTTCGCATCCGGAGGCTTTCAGAGCCGCCTATCATTTGAGCCGGACTAGCAAAACTGAATCAGTTTGCCATGAGGGGTTAATTTTATATGGTGATTGGGGTTGGTGAAGGATTAGTTGAGTACAAGTTAAGGTAAGGGTCAAAATAGGGTGAATAAAAAAAAATTGTGGACGAATTACGAATATAGACTTTTTCCAATTCCATTTATTTACCATTTCCATTTTCAGCAGGTAAATACTAACCTGCTGAAGGATCTTTACTCTGTACTCACCCCAATGTCTCATGCCAAAACACATCCGTGCCAAGTAGAAATCGAAAGAGGTCAAGCTATGGGGGCAGCATGGTTATGGGTTTGCAATTAACAAATTTCCATACGGTAATGGGGAATGGTTTTCAGCTGGAATACCACTCTGAGATGCGATGGAATTGGATGCCTAGGATTTACAGACTAAAAGGTTATGACTAGATTGACCCCAGACAAATGGAATGATCCGAACGAGCGAGAGAGAGAGAGAGAGAGAGAGAGAGAGAGAGAGAGAGAGAGAGAGAGAGAGAGAGAGAGAGAGAGAGAGAGAGAGAGAGAGAGGGAGAGGAGAGGGAGAGGGAGAGAGAGAGGGAGAGAGAGAGAGAGAGAGAGAGAGAGAGGAGAGAGAGAGAGAGAGAGAGAGCGAGAGGGAGAGGGAGAGGGAGAGGGAGAGGGAGAGGGAGAGAGAGAGAGAGAGAGAGAGAGAGAGAGAGAGAGAGAGAGAGAGAGCAAGCAGGGAGGCAACGTGTCTTTGTGTGTTGTGACAACCTGGATTTCATTAGAAGATTGCACTACCTGTGTGTACCCCCCCTCCCCCCCCCCCCCCCCCAGAAGCACCCATGTTCACTATGTACTCACCGATTGGTCCCCCCCATGGCACACCAATCTACCCAAACCTACCCAAACCTACCCAAAACCTTAACACACACACACAATCACAAAACCACAAACACACATAAAACACACGCACACTTACATCAACAATCCCCCTGGCAACCCAAGGATGTAAAGGAAATAAACAGGGGAATGATAAACGAGAGACAGACAGGGATTGAAGAGTAGATGAACAGAAAGTGACCGATAAAGGAGTGAGGAGCGTAACGAGAATAACAATAAGAGGAGATTGCAGGCAACATACAAAATAAATGAATGCACAAAATTTGAAAAAATGTGTTTGTTTCTTCCATTCCATTCTGAACACAAATAAGAAGCAGAGGAAGCCTATTCTATTGTCATGTTAAACTTGTTGTCTTCCTGCCATGAGAACAACAGTAGAGACTGACACACACACACACACACACACACACACACACACACACACACACACACACACACACACACACACACACACACACACACACACACACACACACACACACACACACACACACACACTTGCGCACACAAACACAAACAAACACACAAAAGAGTCCTGCCTCTGGATTCACCCTCAGATCACACAATATTACCCACAATGCAACGGGAAGCTTCCTGAGCCAAGGAAATAATGCACACATCAAACACGTCTTGCTAAGTTAGTAAATTCTTATGCTGCATTGAAACAGATTAATAACAGTTACGCCACGGCCTATGAAAACGATAGCGGGGAGAGGGGTGTATTATGCAAGGACTAAACCACAATAGGGTATCACGTTATTGGAAAATAATGTACAACGGGTGTGGAAATGAGGGGGAGAGGGTTTGTTATGCTCAAACCAAAGTTACCAACAATGATAGGATATTAGTTACTTTCATCTATAACTTTATTGTTTTATCGACTTTAGCAGCTGAAATTTAAATATTCTTCCGCCGGGCTGTAAACATTGTGTTTTTGGAATAGAATCTCCCAAAAATATATGAACCAATACCCTTTAATTTCAAAGATGTGCGAGTGGCTGTGGTTTAAGTTGAAAATAAACTTTGTGTTTTTCGGTTATGGATAAATAATGCAAACCCCCTTCTTAGCCCGACGTCGTGCGATGCTCAGATAACAGCGCTGCTAGTCATAGAACATCTCTTTCAAGTAAGAGAAGTGTCCTTTGTGCACTTTTGGTGTACTAATAGTGTGGATATTAATAGCATGTGCTCTCATAACATGCATGCTAATAGCGTGCATTAGTTTGTCTGTGCGCTGATAAGGAGCACAACAGGGATACACAACAGGAACAGAGGAGGCAAGGGAAGTGCCTTCTAGCTCAGGAGAGCTGAACTTTGAATGGAACATCTTTGGCTTTGCCTTCCAATTTGTAGTGCAGCTACAGTATCGCTTATTTTGTGTTTGGTTGTGTAGGTGTGTATATGAATAACAAAGCGTTGCTGTAACCGTTAGACCTAAAGGCTGCATGCTTCTGCGGTTGATCTATAGGAGCTGCTGAATGAAGGGCTTTCAAAGAAACAATTCAAACAACGGTTTGAAAAGGAGAGGATAGGTCTTTATGTAACAGTCCACAAGTTGAATGATCAAAATTCTGCAGACACACCACAATACAGACTCATACTTACTAGCATAAGAAATGTACCCTTGCGTGCACTCAAAAACACAAAAACAAGGACAGAAAAACAGCACACATGTGTGGTCACACACTAACACACGCACACATTTGTGTTCCGCAAAACTAAGTCACTTACTTTTGTATTTGCCATATGCTTTGTACCTTGGCTCAACCAGCAAACACACTTACTTTCCTATTCACAGATATTCCATATACCAAATAGGCCTACTTGTGTGTTAACTGAGTCCACCTAACTTTGAATGATTAATGTTCAATACTGTTAATACAGGTTACAGTTAAAACAGTTAACGGTGAGCTGACTCTGATAATTACTCATCCATCCATTTTAAATGCAGGAAGATATCAGAAAACAAGGAACAAAGAACAGAAATGGTGTAGGTTGGACTTCAACCTCCAATACTGGAGTATAATCTTCTACAGGTTAGAGATGATCTGGGTCACAAGTGTGATCTCAAGCATGCACAAACCCCCACGCTTGCACAGACCAACGCAACACACATAAACACACATTGGATGACCTTTGATTGAGATAAGTTTGCGATGGTCTTTGAGTTTCATGAGTTCTCTTATAAATATAGAAATAAGCAACAAATCAGCCATAGAAAATACAGAAAGGAGAGATGAGGAGGACGAGAAAGGGGGCGAGGAATAGCAAGACATTAGATCATTGATTGTTAATATGAGTTATGTTGTGTACTACTGACATGTGAACTCAGTGTATGTGCATTCCTCTGTGTGGGTGCATATGAAAAATTATCTATTCATCCATCTATACCGACCCTTATATACAGATGATATTTTAAAGTGGCAGATTGAAAACCATACCGTACTGCTGTGACCTTTCCATTTCAATACGCACCAGGTTTCGGGCAAGATTTTAATTATATATTTAAATGATATTTTCCATTTATATCGAACCCTCGTGGTCACATCTGGTGTGCTGTGACCGGCCTGACTGGTGGTGGAGGCTGTGTGTCGGAAAAAAGGCTCAGCATGCCTCGGTGTCAGCCGGTTGCCATGGTAGCGCGGTGACACCCGCTGCACGCGTGTCTGTGGCGATAACAAGAGAACAAGCCCTGGCCAGGCCGGAGAGAGGTGGTGTTATCCTGCTGTGGGCGAGTCCCTCACAGAAAGAACTGCTCGGGTTTAGAAGACCACAGAGAATCCATCTATCAATTCAACTTTATTTATAGAGGGCTCTCAACAGCCGTATAGTGCACTTAACAAGGGAACACAATAAGAGTATCCTTTAACATAACAGTGGAAGCATTCTGGAGCACATTTGAAAGGTAGACTCAGACAAATAAGATTTGCCAATAATGGACTGGAAGAAAGTCAAGCAATAATAAAGTATGTTTTAAAATGTTACAGATTGGGATGCCCTCTTTTCCTCTGGCAGACTGTTCCAGAGACTAGGTTAGAGGAAGGAGAGTCCCGTTCATGGAGAAGAGGTCCAAACAGAAGGAACTGGAAGAGAATAGAGGAGTAAAGACAAGGCAGGGGGAGGTACACTTTGCTCAAGGATTTCTTCAGGTAGGCTGAGGACATTAGGGATCACACTCGGTCTCTTTCTGTATGCATGTTTCTGGAAGAGAAAGGAGGACTAGAAGAGAGAAGAGGAAGAGGAAGAGAATTATAGCAATAGAGATGAAGTGAAATACAGTAGCAGGGGACAGATGTTTAGCAAAGTAGAAAGGATGACATTTACCCGGAGAATGCCTGGAAATATAATCCACTGCTGGTACAGAGACAAGTCATTTAGAGAGAAGGCGATCTGGGCAAGTGATAGGTGTTTGTTTGCCTTGGTGTGTTTGCGTCACAGGGTCAGTAAGACTCAGCCAGTCTGAGGTCCCCTGACACCCAAGGGGGGAACGCTCTGACGCAGCTGATAGTCACAGGGTACAAGTGTTATTAACGAACTAGTCCTCGAGAAAAATGTCCTCCATGTGAAAAAGATGTGTTGTGTAATGTAACTACAGAATATTTTAACCTTTTCTATTGCTGAGCCGAATAAATGCTGTAAACAAAGGAGGAACGCTATTATTTATAATACTGGTGTCTCATTTTCTTCTTTGGTAGAATAGTTGCATATTCTTCTTCTTTGGTTAGCATCTGTATCTTCTTGGTGGTTTACAGATCTGCTGAACATCCCATCCAACCATTAGTATAGCATCTAATATCCAAGAGTATCCAATTCAGTAAAGATTCCAATCGACAATTCATCACCCTAAAAAAAGTTTGTTTTTGTTATTCAGTAGGTCACATTTATACAAATAAATGAATGGACTCAATCGACATGTATGTATTTCATATTTGCTAATTCTGTAGATTGTACAGTGTATTGCAATTGTACCATCCACATTGCTCAATGATACAGAAAGACCAAAGTTTTAAATCGGAATAAAAACCAAAACTTTATTTGCATTCTTCCCTGCGGTCCTATAGCTCTTTCTTATTCTCCGGGGTTTTATCACGTTCCTCTGTGATTTATAGCGCTATATTACTCTTTAGTGGTTTACAGCTCTTTGGTTCTATGCTTCTCTACTTCCTCCATTTCCTCTGTGGTTTCTTATTGTTTCTTCTTCTTCTTCTTGGGGGTACTTTTAAAGCATCGGTGAGCCCTCACTCCCGACAACATAAGCCGGGAGGGTAACAGGTGGGGCCGGGCTGCATTATGCAGGAGCAGGTCGCTGCTAAACACAAGCTGATTGGCCATCAGACACAACTAATGACCATTAAGTGGGAAATGATCGCCTCCAGCTAACTTCTCTCACCCCATACGGCTAGCATACATAATTCATAAATCACAGCTGCACAAGAGAGAGGCGAGAAGAGAAGAGAGAGAGAGTCAGATAGAATTCACAAAGAGAAGATGGCGGCGAATTATCACACATACCAAAGGGTGTTGTTGACGTCAGAAGTGTTTATGATTAGTGTCCCTGCGTGTGGGTCTGCATCATATATGGGAACACTGGTAGGCATCTTATGTTAATCAATGCGTGAGCCTGTGATTGTTTCCGACTTTGCTTGTGTGTGTGTGTGTGTGTGTGTGTGTGTGTGTGTGTGTGTGTGTGTGTGTGTGTGTGTGTGTGTGTGTGTGTGTGTGTGTGTGTGTGTGTGTGTGTGTGTGTGCGTGTGTGTGTGTGTGTGTGTGTGTTTGTGTTTGTGTTTGTGTGTGTCTTTGCGCGCATTGCACTGCAGGCTGTTCATAGATTGTGAAACAGTGATCGAGCACAGACAGTTGAGTCTGTGAGAATAGTAAGTATCCCCACAAACACACACAAATACACACAAATACACATACACGCACATCGGGAACAACAGCTGTTGCTAATTAAAGATTCATGCTTAAGTTCCTGTGAAAACTCAATGTGGCAATAAACACCGGGGACAGAGAGAGAGAGAGAGAGAGAAGAGAGAGAGAGAGAGAGAGAGAGAGAGAGAGAGAGAGAGAGAGAGAGGAGAGAGAGAGAGAGAGAGAGAGCAGAGAGAGAGAGAGAGAGGAGAGAGAGAGAGAGAGAGAGAGAGAGAGAGAGAGAGAGAGAGAGAGAGAGAGAGAGAGACCCACAAAGAGGAGTAGACAATGAGCCACGTCTGTCTGCATCCACCGCACATCCGTCCATCAATCTGATTGACGATGAGGAGGAAAAGGTTTAGGCGAGAGATGAGAGACCGTTTGGGACACGTGTGTTTCCGTCGTGTTTGTGTCACCAGAGGAATCCACGAGGGACACTTCATGTCGTTAAGCATTGTCGGTTATTTAGTCAAGTATCAACAGGAATTTCTTTTAGTGATGAAATTCATTAAGTTGGATATTAGGTATTTATTAGTTTACACACTCGAGTTACACATTTGCAGTTACTTCACACACACACACACACACACACACACACACACACACACACACACACACACACACACACACACACACACACACACACACACACACACACACACACACACACACACACACACACACATAGCTGTGACTGACAGCACAGTCATGGCACACTTACAGTCAGACCTTTTCTCCTCAAATACAGACACGACTAATTTAATAAAGTGTAATGATGAATTAGTCAAGAAATATTCAGAAAAGATGTGGTATAGATGTGGTATATTATTCCCTTCATTGCTATACTTACCTGAGGATATTTAGACAGGAAATAGCCCATTTATTGATTTTAGAAGTCCAGATTTAACAATACTTTGTGTTATTTTCCAAATCTTGCATTTTGTCTTTATTGAACCTGAATAACCTGAACAGAGGATAGGCTTGTCGTTGCATGTATCATTTAGAGATTTTGTGCTTGAATTTGAAACAAATATTAGATATTTCTTCTAGATATGAGTTTAGAATAACTACTAGTTTTTCAAATAAACTAGCACAAACAATCAAAAACAAAAACAACCCAAATAAAATAAAATATAGATATAAATAAAAAATATTAAAATCCTGACTCATTTAATTTTAGTTAAATTGTTTTCGTCTGTAGGTGTGTCTCTTGAAAAGGCCTGCTCGTTGAAAAAGTTTCATTATTTACAAAGCGATATACTCAACATTTCTTTGACATTTCCCCAAAACTCAATAAACCTGTCCGAGCAAGACCATTTAATAAACATTGAAGGGATCGCATTGTGGAGCTCTTTTGTTAATTGCTAATAAAGTTTAACCACTGCTCAAGGTGCAAACTTTGCACTGAGAATATTTTTGTTGGCCACAATGTTTCTTTGGAATGCGGGTGACATTTTGAAAATACTACAATGAACAATGTTTTTATTCAGAGCCATTTAAGTATTATTGATTTTCGTACCAAATGTTGTTTCTAGCTCAGCTTAAGAAAATATAGATTTCCATTTCAAAGTGCATGATGGTTAGTGTGTGTGTATGTGTGTGTATCTATGTATAAAAATGTGCGTAATATGTGTATGTGTGTGTCTTTCGGTTTGTGATGTGCAAGTGTGTCTTTGCATGCGTGAATGCATGCTTGTATAGGTGTGTGTGTGCATGTGTGTATGATACATAATTTTCTGAACTCCTGACGTTGACATGTATAATTGTTTGGGAGGCTTGTCACAGCTGAGCAGACAGAGTGACATGCTGGTCCCTGGGGGAGTGGCGTGTGTGTGGTTTGTCCAATGTGTGATTAATTAGACTGGGATAAGTGCTGGGATCTCGCAGTACAGAACCCTTATTAAAGGGAGCGGTGTGATGGGAATTCCCTAGATAAAGCACTTGTTTACTTTGCCATTGTGTCTGTACATGTTCATGGCTTGGTCTGTCTTTGTCCAAAAAAATGCTACATTGTGCTACATAACGCTAATGCTACATTACGGTTGCTGCATTGGGCTCTCAAATAAAGTATCTCAATGGTGCTGGATAAAGTTTTATTATATTATGGCTGAGGTTAATAATCATATTCATATGAAAGTGCACTTATAGTGCACAATGGTGCCACCAGGGTGACATCCTGCTAATGCTCACCTAGTTCCGGAGTCTTTCTGCGGAAAAAATGTTGGAATCTAGGAACAAAGCTCTGTGTTCTGAAGGCTCACACACATACTCAAGCACAAACACACGCACATTTTGTTGGTGACTTAGCTAGAAAGAATGGAAATAATGCTCAGAGGTAAAAAGAAAGAAAGAGGGAGATAAAGGAAAAAGATAAAGGAGATAGAGAGAAAAGATGGATGTAAAGGCAGTGTTTGGTCTCTGTCGTGCCTGGGGACATTAGACATGTTGCATTACACTTGTTTTTGTTCGTTAGAAACACTCACAGTGTGTCTGTGCCTGGAACCATTAGAAAGGGTGTGTGTATGTGTGTGTGTTTGCGCAAACTGCAAGATAATCCAATACGTTGGATTTCCACTAAAGCATAGATCTGAACATTGCTTTGAACAATGCCACTGAGGTTGTGTGTCCTCACTTTGGGGACTGAACTCCCAGGGTGAGACGGCTGACTCCCTGCAGAAAAGTGACACATGTGTACGTGTTATGTTCTCCAGTCAAATATTATTGATTGAATTAAACTTTACTCATTGAATCAGAGTGTTGAGTTAGTGTGAGCTGCCGCTATCACTCATGCGGTGGACCACAGTAATGGCTTGTTGGGAGGGACATTTCAATTAGCTTTTTGAGCTGTGCGGCTTCTCTTTGTCTCTCTCTCTCTCTCTGTCTCTGCATGCTAATACGCCGGTGGCAGAGAATGACTTACCTCGGGACTAACAGGCAGATGTTGTGCACCCAGTTCACTGACAGGTGGAAGGTTATCCGTCTGCCAGTCACAAACAGCACCGCAACAACCGGCAAACAAGCCTTTGTTCATCCCACAAAAGTGTGTTTCCAACGTTTCTCACTGGAAACTATACGGCTACAACTACATGGGCTGCTGTTCGGCTCATAAACAAACACAAATGAATGAATGTTCTGCTTCTCAACGCCACGTTATAGAAGGAAGGAGTTCTCATGTGTGCATGCATCTCTAAAGGAAACTAAATCCAAGTCGTTCCCCCTTTGCTTGTCTATGGCAGTTAGTTGGAGAGTGGGGAGTCATCAGCATATAGAAGGACCTGCTAGCACATCTTTTGTGCATTGACAGACGTGGGTTTATTTTTGGGCTTGTGTGTGTGTGAATGTGTGTCCATGCACACGTTTCCATCAATGCATCTGCACTAAGCCGTGCGTGGTACGGAGGTGGTTTGGTGCATGTGCACCTTAGTGCTATTTGCAAGCCTCTTCACACTTCAGATTCAGAGCTCATTTGTAAAATGGAGGCTCCCATTTGGCTTGTTCCTATCCTGTGATTTTACGGAGGGCTGTTTGGCACTGCGGTACTGTAATCTCCCGTCCTCTCCGCTCGCGCAGAGACCCTTTTGTTTGATTTGTGATTGGGTTTATGAACCTGCGGTGGCTTTAATGGAAAAGAGACGCATACTCCTCTGATCCCCATTATCTAGCCGATGCCACAGAGAGAGGGAGCGAGGGAGGGAGAGAGAGAGAGAGAGAGAGAGAGAGAGAGAGAGAGAGAGAGAGAGAGAGAGAGAGAGAGAGAGAGAGAGAGAGAGAGAGAGAGAGAGAGAGAGAGAGAGAGAGAGAGAGAGAGAGAGAGAGAGAGAGAGAGAGAGAGAGAGAGAGAGAGAGAGAGAGAGAGAGAGAGAGGAGGGAGAGAGGAGAGAGAGAGAGAGAGAGAGAGAGAGAGAGAAGAGAGAGAGACAGAGAGAAGTAGAGAGTGAGGAAGAGAGAGAGACAGAGAGAAGAGAGAGAGAAGAGAGAGAAGAGAGAGAGAGAGAGAGAGAGAGAGAGAGAGAGAGAGAGAGAGAGAGAGAGAGAGAGAGGGAGTGAGGGAGAGAGAGAGAGAGAGAGAGAGAGAGAGAGAGAGAGAGAGAGAGAGAGAGAGAGAGAGAGAGAGAGAGAGAGAGAGAGAGCAAGGAGCAGGAGAGTGTCAGAGGGGGAGAAGGAGGGGAGAGAGAGGGAGGGAGGGAGAGCGTGGGTGGGGGAGAGATGGAGGGAGAGAATGGAAGAAAAAGAAAAGAGAAGAGAGGAGAAATTGTTAAATGAGGGAGGGGGTGAGGAGAGGGGTGTATAGGATATTTGTAAATGTTTTCAAATGAAGAGCGGGGAACCGCGCTAATCATTTAAATCCATCAGAAGGATGAGGAAGAGTGTGACTGAGGAAGAAAAAAAACGTCTAAATAAAAGGAAAGAAATGGCAAAATGAGGGAGACATTATGTGTAACTTATACTTTATATATAAATACAGGGAGACGTAAAAAGAGAGAGAGAGAGCCAGAAGGAGGGAATATGAAGGAGAATCGTGAATCTTGAAAGGTAGGGAGAGAGATGAAGGGATGGCGAGAGGGAGGCACGGCTAAAGAGAGAGAAAGAGAGAGACAGCGATGAAGAGAGAGTGACAGAAGCGACGGAAGTGATCGGCTCACCAACAGATACCCGACATAATATAAAAACGGCGGGTGAAGAATGGAGAGCTAGAGAGAGAGAGAGCGAAAGAGTGAGAGATAGGGGGGGGGGGGGGGGGGGGGGGGGGGTTGTGGTCAGCTTTCATAAGCCATTGAGTTTCCCCATCCCCTAATGCATCATCTGTGCTCTATCCACCAGGGGCCCGGAGCCATTACTGATGGCCAGGACCACAGCAGGGGGGGCCCTCACTGAAATGAGAGAGAGGGGAGGGCAAGAGAGGTGTGGAAGGTGGAGAGAGGGAGATAGGGAGAGAGAGAGAGGAAGAGAAAGAAGGGGGGGTAATGGAAAGGGTGAGGAGGAGAGAGCGAGGTTTCTGAATATAACCATTATGGAGCATGAAAAGAGGAAATCAAACAGAGATCAGATGGAAACAGCGAAAGATGGAGAGACGGGGAGACAGAGACAAAGATAGTGTGAGGCCGGGCGGCTGCTATACAGAACCGGGGCGCACAATAAGAATGGAGAGAGAGTGAGGAGGAGAGTGAGGTGGATAGAGGAAATGGGGATATTTTTCCCTCTAATTATGTCCTCTTCCATTATCAGATCAACTAATCCGAGCTGTTAGCCTGTCCACCTCTCTTCTCCTCCTCCCCCTGAAAGGCTCCCCGGCTCGCATCTCTGGGAGGGACCGACCGACGGTCTAGTTTACTGAAGCCAAATGAAAAGATGGTTCTATCAAGTCGGACAAAAGCCAAACACACAACCTCACTCTCACTCTCTCTCTCTCTCTCTCTCTCTCTCTCTCTCTCTCTCTCTCTCTCTCTCTCTCTCTCTCTCTCTCTCTCTCTCTCTCTCTCTCTCTCTCTCTCTCTCTCTCTCTCTCTCTCTCTCTCTCTCTCTCTCTCTCTCTCTCTCTCTCTCTCTCTCTCACTCTAAATTATCATATTCTGACATTTTCTGCCTATTCTAATTTTTAATACAGATAGTTCGGAAAAAGTTAAGTTAGACTAAACATTGAAAATCCAATATCCCTTTTAATAACGATGAATGACCTATATAAAGCCTTTATGTGTACGGGCTCAAGTCGTATAGCAAAGGTTAATTTTCTCTTTCTCGGTAATGTACCTTATGAACAGCCTACTCTATAAGACCTTTGACTTGATTCTGACGTCAAAGAGTACTTCCACACTTAGTTGTAGTACAATCTGTATAAAATTGGGAATCAAAAAGAGGAAATTTACTTTGGAGAGTGAACAGACATTTCGTATTAACTCAGAAATATAGAGTATGCACAAGAGGTAACCTATTGCTATTATTGTATGGCCATATATGGCTGAATCTATAGTAGCCACACACTCCCGTAGCCACTGTTCAGTAGCCTTGGCAACTGTATGCAAAGACTGAAACTCTTGGCTTTGAGTACTGTAGAGATCTTGTGGCGTGAGACCCCCAGGTAGTTATCTGTCCTACCTAAATTGGCTTGAGTGTGCTGCAGCATGCAGCGATTTCATGAAGACCGTCATCTGACAGTCGCTAGAGCTGCTCTCTGCGGACGGCATTTTGTAAAGATTTGAGGGTCCTAATGTGAGCTTTGCATAAAGCGGGCCTACCTAATCATGCAGCTACTTCTAAATCTATTTTCTAAAGGTATAGAATATATTGACTTAGGTCAGGGGGTAGAGCGGGTTGACCTGTAACCAGAAGGTTGCTAGGTTATTCCCTGGCTCCCGTGTAGAGGTAAGGAAAACATCTAACACTAAATGCTCCCGATGAGCGACGCCTTGCATGATTGATTCTGTCGTCGGCGTCTGAATTAGTAGTGAAACGGGTATCGATAATCAAATGTCAGGATAAGCAACATCCGACCACTGTGTCTGGTCATTGATCCATTTGGATGGGGCGGACTGAAGGGGCATAACAACTGACATTCAACCTTAATTTATAAAGGTATCACGAACACTCAGGTTCAGAGAAGGTAGCAAAATCCTTCATAGACATACAGAATCTATAAAGAAAAGCTTTGTTTAACACAAAAAGAATGCATACAAACTTGTCAAAGTTTTCATCTATAGAATCTGAGGTTTTCTATCCCCCACAAAGGGGACATTGGGTGTTAAGTACCCATATCTGCAGGTCTGGTGTATTGATGTGCAACTGTCAAAGGGCAGAGGTGTCCAATTATTGAAAAATAAGTCACACCCTTGGAACAATGTCGAAGGGAATTGTTATCAGAATCAAGTATTAAAGGATTTGGCGGGTTTGTTAAGACCCCTGGTTTATTTTAGACATTGTTTATGTCGAGATATAAAACATAGACGGGCATTTGGCGAGCCAGTGACAACCATTAAATCCAAAAACGACTGTAGGAGCTCCCATGGCTTTATCTGTCTTTTGTGGAACATATGCACAAATTTAAATTCTCTGTTTAAACGCTACTGTGCATACTAACTTACAGACTGATGCACCAAATATAATTTTGCATAAAGATAGTGCTGTGTGAGCACTGGGATGATTCTGATTCTTCTGTAAGTCGTAAGGGTAAATGTAGGAGGTGGAGTAGTTTTCGATTTGAATGAGGCATTCTAAGCATTCACTTCTAAATCCAAAAACAAGTGTTCAGTTCTTAGTTGCATGGATGTACGTAGAACGAGACTTTTAAACTGAACACAAATGTAACCTTTCCTTGCAGAGCCCGTCCACAGCAACCAGTTGGTCAAGGCAATACAAATCCACAGTACTCTCAAAAGTTCCCCACCATTCTTGTGACCAGGACAGTAGGCTTTGAAGAATTGTAACTGCTCAATTGAAAAGTCCGGGAGCATGCGCAGTTGCATGTAAACACACAATCGAAACAACAGAAATGCTAACCTGTGTTGGACAAAACAAAGGTGCAGCTTTGTAAGCTGCTAAACCATCATTTTTGAATATAGTTCAAAGCTCGCAAACTTCCCAATTTCAGAACAGGCCTACACCGTGAGGGGGACTGGGCTGAACCAAATGGCTGCTTCACATCTCAGCATAAACAATGAACAACAATTAACTTGCATGTTGAGCCTTTCCACTATACTTTACTGGCCTGGCTCAGCAAGGCTCAGCCCGTTTAAACGGTTATGGAAACGCTACGGTACAGCTCAGCACGGCCAAAAGTGCTAATGGAAAAACACCACTGGAGTCTCCGGCCAAATCCTTTAACAAACTCTGGTATGAATCAAAGTGATATTGTGGAGTTTGACAAATCATTCATAGAACTTTAAATTGTCGCCATTTAACGATTACAGAATCGGCATGGCATCGTCTGTACTATAATACTTGTTTCAAGAACAGAAAGTCCTGAAATTAAGTAGAAATGCCCGGCATGCATCATGCTAAGGTAATGCAGTTTCATTTGGAAATGAAATCCGGCTGAGTAAGAGTAGTCATGTGACACCACACCATGCGGGCCGGGCCTCCAGCCTAGTAAGACATGGTTCCGCATTATAAAGCATATTCCATTCAAGGCTCTCTGTTCTTTAGATAAAAGCCCTAATTATTCCATCCTGATTATATTTTGATTAAGTCGTTCTTTTCGCACACTGGGAGGAAATCAGAAGATCTGGGTGCAAGAGTAATTTCCTACTTCACAAGATAATTAGCCAATCAGAGCACAAAGGACCAGCTCCAGCCATGACCCAGTGAGCAGCACTTTTAATGACCTCAAAACGCGCTTTCATTTTCTTTCTCCCTCTCTCTCCCCCTGCTTTTTTTTTTATAGTACTTATTGTTATGTGACCCAGAATACAACTATTTATTTTCAGCTCAAACTTTTGTAATATTTCAAGAGTTACAATTTTGGATCGGGAAAAAAACCTGACAGACCCTGTCAAAGTAAAAAAAAGAATTAATCAGTCAATCAAAATCTAAAGGAAAGTGAGGCATCATGAGGAAAGTTTTTATGATATTCTTCATTGTAGATATATACGGGTTATTTCACAAACTTCTGAGCACAATAATCTAAACACAAAAACAGTAAGTAGTCGGTTACTGTTCAGAATTAGAAATTTAACAATTCATTTTCCACATTCCAGCAATCCCTGGTTAAAGTCCTATTCCCTGAGAACACAAAACACCACCTGCTACCAGACAATCCCATTCCTGTACCGCTCATAGAAACACAGCAGCACTCCCAGTGCGGCTAATGTATTTCCTGTATGTCTACTTGCTCCCCCTCTCTCTGGGCGAGATGACATTTGTGAAGGGGCAGCTGGTTCCCGATGAGCCGGCCGCCCTGAGCCGGGCAGGGGATGGCAGCTGTCAATCACAGCTAAACAACAACCTGGGGAGGGGTGTGATTCCTGCAGGAGGCGTACAATAAAGGACACACCGCAGGTCCCCCGCCGGACGACCCGCCGCCAAGGGACGGGACCGTCTGAGCACGCTCGCTAGCAGCGGCAGGGACGCGCCGAGCACGACTCTGCCTCGCCATCGCCACGGGAACCGAGCAAGCCGAGACGAGGCCTCTGGTTGGCCCAGTGGGGAACAGATTGCTCTGCCCCTGATTGGATGATTAGGCTGCGGGAGATCCAATCAGACGCTTTCACAAGGAGAGTGGCCTGGTTAAGTGGATTGGCACTGTGTGAGTGAAGGTGAGGGGGTGTGTTTGTATGTCTGTGTGTGTGTATGTGTATGTGTATGTGTATGTGTGTGTGTGTGTGTGTGTGTGTGTGTGTGTGTGTGTGTGTGTGTGTGTGTGTGTGTGTGTGTGTGTGTGTGTGTGTGTGTGTGTGTGTGTGTGTGTATGTGTGTGTGTGTGTGTGAGGTCTCTGTACCTTGTCAGTACTTTATAAACGGCATGCCTTGATCTTTGTGTGTGTCTGTGTGTGAATGAGAGTGTGTGTGTCTGTGTGTGTGTGTTCTTGATGTGTGTGTGTGTGTGTGTGTGTGTGTGTGTGTGTGTGTGTGTGTGTGTGTGTGTGTGTGTGTGTGTGTGTGTGTGTGTGTGTGTGTGTGGCCTTGTGTTTTTTTTTTGTGAACAAATAAGTCCAGCTAAGAAGGTACAATGCATTTGGCCGCTTGACTAAAGGCAGACAGGGGAGGGAGGGGGAGAGCTGGACAAGGGGGGAAAGGGGGGGGGGGGGACTGTGAAAAGAAAACATGGGGAGCAGAGAGGGAGGGAGGGAGCAGCCATTCTCCACAGGTAGAAAGAGCACTTTAAAAGGAGAGGGGAGGCGGAGAGGGGGAGGAGGTGGAGAGGAGAGGCATACAGAAGAAGGATGTAGGGCTGTGTGTGGTTTACCTGCCATATACAGTATATATGTATGCTTACACATATATACTGTATATATATATACATAAAAGATACTGTATATACTGTTCATATACAGTATGTTAATGGGATTTGTAAATATGCATACATACATTATATTTATACGTTTATAAATATATATATATATATATATACATGTTTTTTAGGGCTATATATGTCCGAGATTTATAGATTGATGAAAATAAGTATGGCTTAAAGCAATACTAGAGCAGGTCATAACCAGAATTATAGGAGTAGATTTTGTGGATGTATTACAGCCTTTAGTCTTTCTCTACGATTGTGTCCTTGCGTTCACTGTATCTCTACTTCCACTAGAGTGTTGTTACTGTATCTCTCCCTCCATAAGTGTGTCCTGGTGATTACTGTATCTCTACCTCCACTAGTGTGTTGTTACTGTAGCTCTACCTCCACTAGTGTGTTGTTACTGTATCTTTACCTCCACTAGTGTGTTGTTACTGTATCTTTACCTCCACTAGTGTGCTGTTACTGTAGCTCTACCTCCACTAGTGTGCTGTTACTGTAGCTCTACCTCCACTAGTGTGTTGTTACTGTAGCTCTACCTCCACTAGTGTGTTGTTACTGTAGCTCTACCTCCACTAGTGTGTCCTGGTGATTACTGTAGCTCTACCTCCACTAGTGTGTCCTGGTGATTACTGTAGCTCTACCTCCACTAGTGTGTCCTGGTGATTACTGTAGCTCTACCTCCACTAGTGTGTCCTGGTGATTACTGTAGCTCTACCTCCACTAGTGTGTCCTGGTGATTACTGTAGCTCTACCTCCACTAGTGTGTCCTGGTGATTACTGTAGCTCTACCTCCACTAGTGTGTCCTGGTGATTACTGTAGCTCTACCTCCACTAGTGTGTCCTGGTGATTACTGTAGCTCTACCTCCACTAGTGTGTCCTGGTGATTACTGTAGCTCTATCTCCACTGTCCAATCCTCAGGAGGGGAATTGACAGTACGATTGTGAAGGAAGAACTGAAGACTAGAATGAACGCACAAACAAGACATCTTTCTATGTAGTTATGTGGCGTAGGTTTTTGTGTGTGTGTATGCCTTTTTGTCTCTGCATGTGTGTGTGTGTGTGTGTGTGTGTGTGTGTGTGTGTGTGTGTGTGTGTGTGTGTGTGTGTGTGTGTGTGTGTGTGTGTGTGTGTGTGTGTGTGTGTGTGTGTGTGTGTGTGTGTGTGTGTGTATGTTCATTAGTTGGGCTATCTCAGCAGTAGGTTTTGTTTCTCTTTGGGGACAGAAAGAACAGATGTTTTGTGTGAAGAGACAACACATCTGGGCAGGACACGCTGACAGGCTAAGATTGCGGAACCCATCAGAGGAACACACAAACAACAACACAACACTTGTACATGCATGTTCCCATACACACACAACCCCACACACTGGAAAGAATAATGCAGCGTGCACGCATGCACCGTAAATACACACACTCACATGCGTAAAGACACACGCACACACACTCATGTACACATGAACAAAGTCACATACAAACATTGCAAATAATAAAACTGAATGCAGCAGTGGTAGTGATTCACGTGTGGATTCAGACAGGCAGATCCATATAAACAACCTCTCACACACACACCACCACACCACAAACAGCCAATTGGGAATTCACTGTACACACCAAACATCCTTGTATTTGAAAAAAACATGTATAGATGATTTTAATGATGCATCCTGCATGTGTTCTGCATGATCAAAACCATCACACTAAACTTGCTGTCTCTGTCTAATGAATCGCATGTTGGGACAAAACGCACACAGCCAACCCACCCGGGGAGCAGCATGTCACTCTGTCTGCTCAGCTGTGACAAGCCTACCAAACAACTTCTACATGTCAATGTTAAGAGTTATTATGCTGCCAGTGTACGCATCTTACCAAGCCGTCTCCTAGTGCATCACACACACACACACACACACACACACACACACACACACACACACACACACACACACACACACACACACACACACACACACACACACACACACACACACACACACAATACTAATTTAACACATACAGACGCTTCCACAAAGACTGTGTGTCTGTGTGCGTTTCTGTCTGTGTGTACCTGCATTTGTAGGTCGTTCAATTCTTTCTCCGACCTAGGTTTTTCAGTTTTTGATCCCTGTGTTCTTTATTTTCTGCATTTCACATTGCATGAGAATATGTGAGTGCATACCGTGTGCGTGTGTGTGTGTGTGTGTGTATGTGTGTGTGCGTGTGCCTGCGTGCATGCTGCCATGTGTGTGCGCGTGTCATTACCAATACGAGGGAACAATGGGCCGTGTCGCTGGGAGTGTGTCAGCCGGTCATGTGTCATTACAGCGCTGCTATTGGCTGCGGGCCATGGATGGTATCCTCCAGACAGGAGGAGCAGGGGCTGCTGCAGACGCGGGGGGGGGGGGGGGACAGAGAGCCCCCAGGTCAGGGCTCACAGGGCCCCGGTACGGGAGGGTTTCACAATAGTCCCACATTCGAAGCTGCCATCTTTGAAGACTGACACATGCATTTATTTTCCGTTGGCTTTGTGTGTCAGAGCTCTAAGGGAGACCACAGCGAGACGGAAACGTAAAAAGGAAAATATCTAGTCAAGTCCAGAACATTTGATTTGAATAGGACTCCTCAATCCCAGTTACAGTCTCAAATGGCTTCACAGGATGTATTGTGTGACCCCCCGTTAACCGAAGGCCTGCTTTAATTATCAAGGAAGAAAGCCGGAGAGAAAATGCAGAGTGTGGGATCCCTTCTTCTAGGGATGGGTGCCATTATTGGCACACACATTGGTTACATTATGTATAGAGGATTTAGTGGCATCTAGCGGTGAGGTTGCAGAATTCAATTCTGGATTTAGAAGAAGCTATCGTAGACACGTGTGACACTTGCTAGAAGGCAAGTGTCAAGTGATGAGGGTCCTTGATAGAGTTTAAATTGTATTTAGATATTTAGTCCGTAAAACAACAGGTCATAGTTAACAAGCAGTGGTGTACTGGCCACCGCATCGTTGGGTCGGTGGGCCGTCAAATAATCCATCAACGTTTTTATGTGTCTGTCTCTTTTCTATTTCTCAGTCATTCAGGGTGCGCATGAGAAGCTTCTGCGTGCGTGTTCCGAGACTGGATTTACTCTGGCCAATCACAACTAGATTAGCTAAATCGCATTTGAGACTGCAAAAGCAGTACGCAGCAGCCCTTGCCCACTACCTCCGTCAGTTGTCCGTTGCCCATTGACTTTGAATGGGGACGGACGCGCAATGCATTGTGGATCCGTCCGTTCAGTTGGAGCGTTCGCCACCGTCAAGCCCCGTGCCCACTACCTCCGTCAGTTGTCCGTTGCCCATTGACTTTGAATGGGGACGGACGCGCAATGCATTGTGGATCCGTCCGTTCAGTTGGAGCGTTCGCCACCGCCTCGTGCCCACTACCTCCGTCAGTTGTCCGTCACCCATTGACTTTGAATGGGGACAGGACGCGCAATGCATTGTGGATCCGTCCGTTCAGTTGGAGCGTTCGAAACCGTCAGAAAGTTGAAAAATGTTCAACTTTTTCGGCAGCGACGGATCCGTCATCCAATCAGATCGCGTATGCAAATTTAAGCACTGTGACGCGACTCGGGCTCGATACTGGAAAGCGGGAGAGCGGCGGAGAAGTTAATTTAAAAAATGGAGCGGGAAGCGATTTGATTGGCTGACGGATGCCTCTGCAAAGACTACTCCCCCATCCGTCAGCCACGCCTTCCCACGTCCTTTGACTGACGCCTCGTGCCCACTACCTCCGTCAGTTGTCCGTCACCCATTGACTTTGAATGGGACGGACGCGCAATGCATTGTGGATCCGTCCGTTTCAGTTGGAGCGTTCGAAACCGTCAGAAAGTTGAAAAATGTTTCAACTCTTTTTCGGCAAGCGACGGATCCGTCATCCAATCAGATCGGCTATATGCAAATTTAAGCACTGTGACGCGAACTCGGGCTCGATACTGGAAAGCGGGGAGAGCGGCGGAGAGAAGGTTAATTTTAAAAATGATGGAGCGGGGAAGCGATTTTGATTGGCTGACGGATGATGCTCTGCAAAGACTACTTCCCCCATCCGTCAGCCACGCCTTCCCACGTCCGTTGACTGACGGTGCAGTGGGCACGAGGCAGCTTGCCCACTGCATCCATCCGTCAACGGACGACGGAAGACGTGTCTGACGGAAGGGGGAGTGGTATTTGCCGACAGAGCCACGATCTGCTTGGCTGACGGATCTGTTGCAGCCCGCCCCGTGCCCACTACCTCCGTCAGTTGTCCGTTGCCCATTGACTTTGAATGGGGACGGACGCGCAATGCATTGTGGATCCGTCCGTTCAGTTGGAGCGTTCGCCACCAGAAAGTTGAAAAATGTTCAACTTTTTCGGCAGCGACGGATCCGTCATCCAATCAGATCGCGTATGCAAATTTAAGCACTGTGACGCGACTCGGGCTCGATACTGGAAAGCGGGAGAGCGACGGAGAAGTTAATTTAAAAAATGGAGCGGGAAGCGATTTGATTGGCTGACGGATGCCTCTGCAAAGACTACAGCCCCGTGCCCACTACCTCCGTCAGTTGTCCGTTGCCCATTGACTTTGAATGGGGACGGACGCGCAATGCATTGTGGATCCGTCCGTTCAGTTGGAGCGTTCGCCACCGTCAGAAAGTTGAAAAATGTTCAACTTTTTTGGCAGCGACGGATCCGTCAATCAATCAGATCGCGTATGCAAATTTAAGCACTGTGACGCGACTCAGGCTCGATACTGGAAAGCGGGAGAGCGCGGAGAAGTTAATTAAAAAAATGGAGCGGAAGCGATTTGATTGGCTGACGGATGCCTCTGCAAAGAAGACTACTCCCCCATCCGTCAGCCACGCCTTCCCACGTCCGTTGACTGACGGTGCAGTGGGCACGAGGAGTACTTCCCCATCCGTCAGCCACGCCTTCCCACGTCCGTTGACTGACGGTGCAGTGGGCACGAGGCTGTTGTCGCTGCTGAAAAAGTTGAACATTTTTCAACTTTCTGACGGTGGCGAACGCTCCAACTGAACGGACGGATCCACAATGCATTGCGCGTCCGTCCCCATTCAAAGTCAATGGGCAACGGACAACTGACGGAGGTAGTGGGCACGGGGCGTGAAAAGTGGCCAGTGCATCCGTCCGTTGACGGATCTCATTGACTTTGCATGGGGCGATCCCGAAATGCATTTGTGGGTCCGTCGTACGTAACCGTCGGAGCAGTCCGTACCGTCGGCACCGTCTCTTGCGTTCAGAAGTTGAGAAAATTGTAACTTTTCAGGCTGAAACCGATCCATCAGCCAATCAGATCTTGGCTCCGTCAGCAAATACCACTCCCCCATCCGTCAGACACGCCTTCCGTCGTCCGTTGACGGACGGATGCAGTGGGCAAGCTGTTCACACTACCTCCGTCCGTCGACGGATATCATTGGCTTTGCATGGGCCGCTCACGAAATGCATTGTGGGTCCGTCCGTCCATTCGGCTCCGTGGCCTGCGCCAAAAAGATGAGATATATTTAACTTTTCAAGCAGCGCCGGATCCGTCGGCCAATCAGATCACGGTTATGCAAATACACTCCACACGTTTCCTGGATCCATTTTGCAATAACAAGCAGGAAAAATCCGTCCGTTATATATTTTTAAAGAAATGTGGGCTTGTCACCTGTTGTTGGTGTCCTCTTTTGTATTAATACCCATATAACATCGGCTTTGTAGAGGGAGGCGATTTGATTGGCTGCAGTATGCGTCTACAAAGACTAGTCCCCTATACGCCAGACACGCCCTCGGCCATCCGCCGACAGACGCATGTAGTGTGAACAAGGCGTTAACATTTTCTCAACTTCTTAACGCAAGAGACGGAGCCGACGGCGTATTTTTTTTTCCAGGACGAATGTGGGCAATTTACATAATAATGGGCGTGTATTAACCCCAAATACTCTCGCGCATGCACGTATTGTCTAAAATTTTTTACTTTCAGCAGAGTATGCAGAGATGGCGAGATGTTCAGCTGGGAATGCTTGCGCTGATCTAAAACTCGAAACATGTCCTCGATTGCAGGTAAATTTTATCTCATCTTGTTTGAATGATGCATTGTTTTCATGAGCTTATTAAGTTATTTTTTATGCAAAATTGTTCAACGAATTTCACAAAAAATGCAGGTAGATTGTCTCAACACAATCGATCGGTAGCCAGTTCAGGCAGTGAGTTAGTGTTTGGTTGTATCACAATAACTTACATGCGCATGTACACTGTACATTGATACAATGGGGGGGGGCAATTGAACTATTGACCAGGACAAGACACAGATGTTGTATAACATGATATTTTATTGTTTTTGTCCGTCGCGATTGTTTAGATCCGTGAATGCGTTCTGTCACCTCACAACTATTTCAGTCCAAGTACGCATGTGCGAGAGTATTTGGGGGTTAATACACGCCCATTTATGTAAATTGCCCACGTTCGTCCTGGAAAAAAAAAACGCGAGCGACGGAACGGACGGACCCACAATGCATTACGGGATCACCCCATGCAAAGTCAATGGCCGTTTCTCAATTCTAAGTACGCGGACTACGTTCTCGCGGACTTGGAAGTACGTACTTGGCAAGTCCGGACTTGAAGTACAGACTTCCGAGAACGCGAGTACGTACTTTGCAATTGGAACAGCAGCGGACTCGATGACGTCACCACCTCAGCTCTGTTAACTGCAATTATGCTTACAGTTGTGGGTGGTCTCCCGGGTCTTCTGACTCTGCCGCCCATTGTTAATGAGCGATGCGAAATGCATCCTGGGATATTTAACAGTCCCAAGTGTACACGAGCCACCTCAGATGCATCCTCGGTAGAACGGCCTCATCGAGAACGCATCGAGAACACTTCCGGGTTTTACGACAGTACTCGCGTTCTCGCGTACTTGGAATTGGAACAGTGCTTGGGCCACCACTGATGACGTTTACCGAGAACGCGAGTACGCGAGAAGTACACGAGTACGCATGAGAACGCGAATTGAGAAACGGCTAATGAGATCCGTCAACGGACGGATGCAGTGGCGAAAGCCATGAAGAAGAAAATATCCAAAAGGAAACGCAGGGCCAGGAAAAAGGAAGTGGGCAGTAGAAGCCCAGGCCCCACACTGTAACTGACAGTGGTATACATAAAGAAATCTGATAGTGTAATTACATTTTCATCTCTGAAGTGTTCCTGAACAGGTTGAACGGCTTGACCTCAGACAGACAAGTGTGATAAAAGAAGCAGTATTATGGTCTGTATAAAATATAAGAACAAATAAGCATTTTCGTAACTTGCCCTGACCATAATGTCAAATTCAACAGATTGATCTTCAAGACCTGTTAAGAAATGTAGGCCTGTCATATCAAGACATGTCGATAAGCGAATATCACTATTACTAACGTTGTTGAAGTGGATAGCGGAGCTCTTTATAAAACGTAGGCTCAGTGCGTGTGATCAACTATCCTACAGTATGAGATGGAAATAGTGAGGTTCCTGAATGATCAGATTAACATGGTGTTGTAGCTGGCAGGGTTACTGCAGAGAGTTTATTCACTGACAAATACTAAAAGCCCCCGTGATAATCCCACCTTCAGTGTCTTATGAATTCAAAGGTATCTAGTTGGTATCTAGTTTCTGTGTTTCTTTTTCCTCATGCAGGAGCCATGCACGTGCACTACTTTCATCAGTATCGTTGAGGTCACTGATAGCCAATAGGCATATGGTTTTCTATGGTTGCATAGCAACGATCAACCCACGCAACACACTTATCTTTCTGTGAAAACATGAAAGATGTATTTTTGAATAGCCGAAGTTACTCAATAAATTAAGATCT
>OLKM01000030.1:554007-559007 GCA_900291075.1 Melanogrammus aeglefinus | reverse complement strand
CATAACCACAGACAAGCACACACACACAAACACACGCAAACACATATAACCACACACACACACATACACACGCACACACACACCGGTGGATATGTAAATTTATAAACATTAACATCCCTACAGCAGGAACATATAAAAAAAATAAAAAGATAAACAAACAAGGACGACAATTCAATTCTAATGAAATAATATTTCAAACCCTAAATGTGTTCAGCCAGATGTAGTGGGACTACCATGCCATAGAACATATATATTAGTGACTACCGTTTTTTTGCGTAGCATAGCCGCTAACGAGCCACTGGCGAGATGCTAGCTTGGCAGAGAGTCGCTAACGCTAGTCGTTAAGCTAACGGGGGGAGGGAGAGGGCTGGGGGGGGGGTGGGTGGGGGGGGGGGCATTGGCAGAGAAGACCAATCATCTGGGGTTGATTCAGAGTTATTCAAACTAATCCTTCGAAAGCTTACATCTTTCCTATTTAGTGTTTAAAATTTCAGCCTCAATGGAATATCATATTTGTATATAAAAATCGTATCTTTGCATATTTTGTCTACATTTGCATGTCTATATTTATTTCACTGTCCAGTAGTTCTGATCCTGTCACTATCAAAGGTACCATCTGGGATTAATAAAAAATGTTTTCTTACCCAGAAGTTGCGGGTTATTGTAGCGATGGGTAAGCTTTGTGAAAGTAGTATGAGAGTATGAGAGGGTTAACTACTAACATGTTTTCATTCCTTTCACTGACTGAATAAACAAAACATTTGCAACCTTATACCCAAACCGATAAGACACCCAAACACATTAATATCCATTATATTACCATATTTAATCCATCCATTAACCTATAGTAATCCTATGCCGTATGGAGGGTCTCCCACTGACCCCTAACCACATCTATATCCAACAAAGAAACACACGTACATACCCAGCAACAACAGAGAGCCCTGCCATGCGCGTAGGAGAGAGAGAGAGAGAGAGAGGGACCTGGTCAGGCCAAACTACCTACAAAATCTAAACTAAGATGTACGTTGCATCCGTCAAAAACAATTTACGAGTCTGCTCCCCTCATTAGAGAGCAAACAGGAAGATAAGACAAGGAGACAGGAAGTGAGAAAGACAGACAGACGTGGCGTCTGTCAAACAAAAACAGCAAGTGGAGAGGAGAGAGGGCAAGAGGAGAGAAGCGGTAGAGACAGACAGACAAATAGTGTCTCAGGACGGAGGAGGAGTGGAGCAATTGAGGGATGGAAGCGTGAGAAAGAGGAGAGAGGGGTTGAGGAGTTGTGTAAGCAGTGGCGGCGTCCGACGTGCTGTAAATCAGTGTGTGGGGTGTGTGCGTATGTGTGTGTGTGTGTCTGTGGTTGTGTGGGTGTGAGGTCAAGGTTGACTGGAGGTGTCTTGGAAGCATCATTAGAAGTCAGTGGCTCGAGTCGACAGGAGAGGAAGGCTGCGGAGGTGGGGTTCAACGGCAGAACGTTGCTCTGCATCACTCAACGTGTTGATGGAAGACGCTCCCTGTGTGTGGTCGAGGGTCTTGTTTTTTTGTGGCCCCTTTCGTCACGCGGTACGGCATCAGGATGGACATGTCCGTTCCTCACCCAGGAGGCCACCAAGGTTTCGCTCCAGGCTCTTGCCATCTATAGCGCCCGGACCACTGCAACTCCTTTCTGGCTTGTTTATCCAGGAATCAGCGGCCCAGCTGGACTTCACACCTACCCAAGATCTTCCACACTACACCCCTCCCCCCCGTCCCGTCCCTGCACTGCCTACCAGTGGCTCCTCAAATCCAATTAAAGCCTCTGGTACGTGCCTACAGCGCTGCCAACGGCTCCGGCGCACGCTACGGCCAGGCCGCGGATGTAGCGTGCGCCCCCAGCCCGTCCGCTACACTGCATGCCTGCCAAGCGGCCCGCTAGTCCCCTCCCCTACATGGGGGACCCGCTGAACTACATCTCTATTGTTGTTGCGGTCCTGGCTCCACCATGGTGGAACGAGCTCCCCACTGACATCGGGACGTCTTCCAACACAGACTGGAAAAAACACAACAAGCAGACACCCTCTCTTTATCTAGTTTCTACATTATGGCACTTCAAGTAGTTTGCTTATTTGATATTTATGTACTCCACTGATTCTCATTCTTTAGGGTTATATTTTCATTGTTGAATGCACTTACTGTAAGAGGCTTTGGACTGAAGTGTTGACTAAATTAGTATCAATGTGTTAGTGTAATAGTGTGTGCATGTGTGTGTGTGTGTGTGTGTGTGTGTGTGTGTGTGTGTGTGTGTGTGTGTGTGTGTGTGTGTGTGTGTGTGTGTGTGTGTGTGTGTGTGTGTGTGTGTGTGTGTGTGTGTGTGTGTGTGTGTGTATTTGAGAGAGCCAGTTTATGAACAGTCAGCAGGCATCCAAGCATTTAGCCATAATCAGTAATGAAGGAGCGTGTCAATATGTAACCGTAGCAACCAATCTGACAGGAAAACAGACCATAATGACCTCTGACAGCTGAGACAGAGCTGAGAGCTTTTGAATTTTGAACACACAACTTTATCCTAGTCATAAGCAATTTACCAAGCAAGACAGAGAATGATTGCTATATAGAAAGTGATATATTATATATCACATTTATATATTGCATTGCAAGTAACTAGCATAGTGTGTGCTCAATGCTTATTTGCATTAGCATAGTGCCGATGTGCACAGGTACAGAGGGGATTTGGTGTGATCACTGTGTCCAGATAGTTTTCAATCTGCAGTAGGCCATCCCGTCATCCGGGATTCGTTATACTGTGGCCACTGTTCTACAGAATCAGATATGTGTGCTACCACTCTATTGTTAGGTCGCCTATATTCAGTCTAAAGCCATTCATGTGCTAATGCAACCAACAGTATCATCATGCGGTTTTCATTCTTCTATAGCCGACAATGTTCTTTCCACAATACTTCCCTAATGACAATGTAATAATTGAGGGTGCACCTGTATAGCAGGGAAAAGAGTGTTGAGCTAAATATCATATTATATAGTTGCGTATAGAGGATGTGGTTCAGTAACATTGTTATAAGTAGAAATAGGAATTTGAACACACAAGCGCACACACACAAACACAAAACACACAGACGCACACACTATGAAATCATATAATAAACAACATCAGCTAGCGCACTTATTTTCACAATGAAGTAATGATAGACAATTTTATTTACAAAATCTTGGCAAGTTTGAAGTTCAGTCTTGCTATGTTTGAAGTTCAGATTTTTGTCAGTGAGCCATAGCCTGTTGAAAGAGGATTCAAAGAGTTGCATCTTACTTGGATCTACCTGGCTATTCAAAGCATGTAGCCTCAGGGGGATCAACCTTATTGGTGATTATAATGTGTTCTGGGGACACAGACTGCTTTGTATGGCCCATCGCCCTTTGACACACATTCCACTCAGAAGGCCTGAGGATAACAATTTAATTTTCCATCTTAGCTTCCCTGTCTAATAATGCAGCCAAATATCATTTGGAAAGTTTGCATTCTCTGAATATCTTGCTAGCATATTAAAATCAATCCCTTGGGTTTTACATACAACCATTTACAGGCTACAAAAATACTCATCAAACTTTGTTGATGAATTTACACTGTGGTTTATCGTGTGAATTGAGTTTGACTGTCTCTGCAATGCTGGTGGTTGAAATATAGAATTACTCCACTGACAACAGTGCCAAATCATTCTGGTTTATTATGGATCATTTGGGATTGGCTCATCAAGTGACAGGACCCATCCACTGCAAGGGGCATCCCTGCTGGATTTAATTATGTCTGAAGATTTTTCAAATTGCGGTAACTGATTTTGGTCTTTCTGATAACTTTTGTGTTTTTTTTGAAGATGTTCATTACTATTGATTTGCAGACTGAACTAATGTGATCTGATAGGGGTCCATCAGCGGGAATACCACTGCTCTATTAATGTCGGCAATTCTCTAGGTTACCTGCAATCACTTTGCCAATGATCTTATGGATAGTAACAACCCTCACATTGGAAATCTGATTGATGCAATTGCACCGACAAAAGGTTTCAACAATCTCTGGTAATAATAAAGCACCATGGATGAATTACACATCAGTACACCTCCAAAAAACAGAAGCTGAATACAGATGGAAAAAAACAACAGATCCACAATGAAATTATAAAAAAGCAAGAGAATGCCTTTTTTTTTCCGACCCTGTCAACAAATACCAAACCCTAAACACAAACCCTAACCCTCCAGTGTCAGTTGCTCTCCTAATCCTTCAGCTGGGTCAAGTAATGAATTTTGCCTTATTTTCAGCGACAAGCTCCAGAAAATAGACGTGTCAGTACCATATCAAACATAACTTGTGTACCTCTACGTATACATACAACTATTCTGACTTGGATGACTCAATTGAATCAAATTGATCGTAAAACGCACAGCATTTGAAAACCTCTACATGTAGCCTTGCTGCACTGCCGACACGTTTCTTTAAAAATGGTTTAAATCGCAATGCTTAAGATACACTACAGAGAGTCAACAATTAACCCACCTATTGCTTCTAAGTAAAATCATTGACAAGTTGTTTCCTATGTCGTAGCAACCCTCTTCCTGCGTTGTGTGCTTCTGGGAAAGATGAGAATTCTTAATGCAAAGAAGTAAACAATAGTTGTACAATACACCTATACTTAATGGATGTATACACCAGTCTACTCTCTGGTAGAGTGAGCCCTGATCCCAGTTTATCCCCTCCCCGGCAAGCCATGTCCTTAGATCAAAGGAGGGGAGTATTTAGCTAAAGGTAAAGAGATCGCTGTGTTCTTGCTAAGGGCTCTCTGCTTCTTTGTGACCGGCAATTACGAGCTCCAATCTCTGAGCCTACCCCCTTTGTATCATTCACCACTGAGGAGCCTAAATTGGCGAACACTTAGCAGGGGGCTTCATAACAGAACACGAGAATGCAAAGCTAAAATAAGAAAAGGAAAAAACAACATATTGATTTTCCATCACA
>OLKM01000030.1:550880-552793 GCA_900291075.1 Melanogrammus aeglefinus | reverse complement strand
TTACAGTGCTTCACAACTGTGAAGTTGTGGGGGAGGGAGAGTGAGAGAGAGAGGGAGAGAGTCAGAGAGAGGGAGGACAAACGATAGAGACAGCATGACTGATAGGAAGAGATAAGGAGAGTGAGGGAGAGAGATTGATAGAGAGATCAAGCGAAATACATGGGAGAGAGAGAGAGAGAGAGAGAGAGAGAGAGAGAGAGAGAGAGAGAAGAGAGAGAGAGAGAGAGAGAGAGAGAGAGAGAGAGAGAGAGAGAGAGAGAGAGAGAGAGAGAGAGAGAGAGCAGACAGACAGACAGACAGACAGACAGACAGACAGACAGACAGACAGACAGACAGACAGACAGACAGACAGACAGACAGAGAGACAGAGGGACAGAGGGACAGGTAGAGAGATAATAACTACTAGTCGATCTCAGTTAAAAAGTAAATGGTTTTGTCATGCTGCAGTGGATTTCCTTGCTAACGAGACGGACGTGTGATGGATGGAGATTTAAATTGAGTTGCATTCCGGGGACACATTAGCCAGGACACACGTAGCACCCTACCATCCATCTGAGGCACTCACACACCTCTGTCTCTCTCTGCTCCCTTTGCCCCCCGCCTCCCCCCCCCCCCAGGGATCAAAGGTCAAAGGTCGACCAGGGTTTCGATCCAGAGGATACAAAATTGTATAATACATTTAGGTAGAGCAGTTGTCTTGTCTTGTAACCGAAAGGTTGCTAGTTCGATCCCCGGTTCCTCCTAGCTGAGTGTTGATGTGTCCCTGAGCAAGACACTTAACCCTAACTGCTCCTGACGAGCTGGCTGTCGCCTTGCGTGGTTGACTGCCGTCGGTGTGTCAATGTGTGTATTAACCGATGTAAGTCGCTTTGGATAAAAGCGTCTGCTAAATGCCCTAAATTTAAATGGAAATGTAAATGTAATACAATGCCGTGAACCACCTGTAGATACTTTTTGCTGAGGAACCACCAGATTGATTTTAATATATACTTTATGTATCAATGACGCATCCTCCTGATAAAATGAGAAATGGGCTTCCTTTCACGACCCGCAGTACAGACCGCAACTCTAGAGAACGCTACGATGGAGGGTCAGCCAACTTCTGACCCTAGTGATGGACACGGGGACAACTTCACTCACTGCCTTAAACAGCAGTCTGTATGCATGGCGCATCGCAATGTTTGACTTTATATGATGGCATTGTGCACGTGTGTGTCGTGGTGCTGTTAGTGTGTCGTGTGTGGGTGTGTTGTGTGCTGTGTGTGTGTTGTGTGTGGTGTTGTGTGTGTTGTGTGTGTGTGTGTGCATGTTGGTTTTCCCAAGTGTTTCCTCAGTTTTCTTCTCTCTGAGCATGATGAAAAGGGGATAATGTGTGGTTTGTGTGGTGGTGTGTGTGTGTTGTGTGTGTGTGTGGTCGCTGTGTGTGAATGTGGTGTGTGTGTGTTGTTGTGTGTTGTGTGGGTGTGTGTGTCTGTGTGTGTGTGTGTGTGTGTGTGGTGGTGTGCGTGCGTGCGCTGTCTGTGTGCGTGCGTCGCGTGCGTGCATGCATGTGTCTAGTATGTCGATGTTTGCGTGTGCAGTTAGCATGTGGTTGTCTGGCTTTATTGTTCTTGTTTGTCGGGTTTGATATCGTAGCAAAAAGCATTTTGCCACTATAAACCAGTGTATGACCTCATCTAGGAATTATTCCTCTATTGAAAACTAGCGCCTGGTTGACTTTGACTGCAAAGTACGGTTGAAAGAACACTTCTGATTGGAGTCTTCATAACTTGCTTGAGGGCGAAATCAATGTGCAGGGTTTAAAACACTATATAAGTTACACTTTGTCTAATAGCTACATTTATAGCACGGCCAAATCACGCCCATACTCTACGCCTGGATACTTACGAAACATGAATAACATGTAATATAGC